>VBVQ01000047.1:59619-113625 GCA_011636635.1 Tetramorium simillimum | reverse complement strand
AATTAGATGAGTCAGTTCATTAATGACAGAGTAAAGAGCAAATTGCTGCGTGGTGTGAAACTGCAGAATGATCCAAGGTTGATCCAACGTTTCTGATAATCGAGAAACTATGACGGAACAAATGAATTCTAATCTCTATCGTTTATACTAACGTATGTCTTTTTTGTTTCTGTTACAAGTGAGTGATTATTTTAGTAAGTCACTGCGTAGAGTCACTGCGAAGGCAACGTAATCTCGGTGAGTTTATATTTGTTACGATCTATAACGCCAGATTTTGCAATGTCGTGATTTAATCGGCGTTAAAGACACGTAGAAACCAAAGAAAGACAAAGAATAAGATAGAAAAAAAATGAAGGAAAGAAGAGCGAGGAAGCGTTTTCTTGGGCATGAAAACGCTAATTTTACTTCCGGGCGGAATGCACCTCTGCAGTGGACAGATCGAGCTGCTGCTACAGATGCGGAGAATCTGATCACGGCGCGGCACGATGTGAGGCGGGGGTCCCGAGCTGCCCGCTTTGCGCGGATAGGGGAGGACCCCACAACCATGTGCTAGGGGGAGGGGGGCAGGATGCCCAAGCGCGCCCCCCAGAGGCTCCACCACCGGAGCACAGGATGGGAGATTGGCCTCGTCCGGAATAGGATGAGGGTGAAGCGCAAGGGGGTATTTAGAGGTACCTCGGGGTCCCAATAGCTCGCGTATGCGTGAGGGATTCCCGGGCCTCTGCCCCCTCTCCCCAGGCGCGTGGAGAGAGGTTAAATCCCCCGCCAAGTCACTGGCGGGGGGTCGTGCGTAATGCATTCCTCCTCTGTCATCAAAAAAAAGGGGGGCATGAAAAAAATGGATAAAATGGTGGGGAAGATATCTTGATGTTGCATTCTAAAGCGCGCGGTTTACCGAAACGAGAATGAAGGCTAACAGGGCTGAAGGTGTGCAAAGTGAGAACACAAGTATTGAATGTTATTGCACAGTTATATTACAAAATAGTGTGTATATGGCGAAATGGAAGCCGGATATGATCCGAGTGTCAAGGAGAGCCGGAAACATTTTCCTCGCGTATTAGAGAACAGAAAGAAGTTTAGTCACTTCAGGAAGCGGAAAATCGTCCGAGAGAACTCTACTTACGTATGCCAAGTTTAAATTGTGGCAGTTTCTTTTATCGTCCTCGTAACCGTTAAAGGAGTGGCGGTTTCGCGCGAGGGTGACGCTTTTTCACTTTTCTTCTCTCCGCCCTCTTGTTCCTTGCGTTCCGCAAGGTTTCTTTCCCGGATAGTGCTCTGTTAAAGGAAGACGGCCCGAGACAGAATCTGTATTCTCGCGAATCTTTATTTCGTTGCGTATGGGCGTTTTCTTATGTAGAAAAAAAGAAATGAATCGATACCAATCGCAGAAGAAGAAAGAAAAGACGTAAAGGTAATGATTTGATAAAATGTAATGGTGTCAATCTTGGCAAGTGCTAAATGAACTTTGTGTATTGAAACTGGTCCTCTTAAAAAGTACAAGATCGATATTATTATCGCCATTGATTGTTCGTCAAATCGTCAAACATTTAATCTCTTTCTTACATGCGCTTTCAAAGACTGCGAGTTTCCATCCAGTTTGGTAGAAACAAAGAAGAAATTCTGAAGAGAGCTCTCTTTCTCTCTTTCTTTACGACAGCGCTGATCCGTGCGCGAACAAATGTTCGGTATATTAGTACGACGAAATGAGTTGTGCAAGTGTTTCACCTCGCGTAAGATCGAGTGCCGTAAAACAAATGGCGAACTACGGATCGCCGACGCACTTCCGCTCCCGCCTCTGACGACGAGTACTTTCCCATCTGCACGCTGAAAGTCCCGAAGTGATATTACCCGACGCGAAATAAAGTGTCGGGTGTGCTATGAGCGGCGGTCAAGTATCGGAACGAGGTAGCAAGATGACGGAGAATCTTACCGCTTTCGAGCCAAGAAACACATCTTTTTTCATTGCGAACTTTCGCACATGTCGCATATATTGTATCCTCTCTCCGTACTCGCAGAGTTTTGTTTTACGATTTTATCTTTTTTTTTTAGCACTACTATCTGCGTTTTATAATTAATCTAATAAGTGAAAAATAATTTCTCTTATAGATGCTCGCGAAATATAGGAAATACCCATGTGTGTTTCTATGGAAACATCATAACTATGCGAAAGAGAGAGAGAGAGAGAGAAAGAGAGTGAGTGAAAAATCGTGTCGCATGTGGGCCGATCGCATGACCACGGGCAATTGCTCTTCCACAATTTGAAACTTATCGACCTGACATGGGCCAAGCTTCGATGTACAACGACTGCCCCGTTCTCCCGTCAGCTAACAAAGGGAATTTTATCTCGTAGCGATTTAATTGCTCGCCGTGGAGCCTCTTTTTTCCTGTTCCAGTTAATTCGAAGTTTGCACGGTGGGTGAGCGAACGCGGGGAGGAGGCAGAGACGGTGGAAAGGACCTTAAATGCAAGACGAATTTAGGTAGATTTAAATTTAACACGGTTAACGACCTTACAGCGCACTTTGCTACCCTCGAGGCTGCTTTACGTTCCGTTATCTCTCTCCCTCTCCCCCTCTTTTTCTCTCATTGTCCGTTTCTCTCTCCCTCTCGTTCACATGCAAGTGCACACTTGCGCGCATTGCATTTTCCGGGGGCTCACGCCCCATAGAATTTATACGGTCTTCCGCATCAGCACTTTGGGACATTTTGCAGATTAGGACATTTCGCGAGCGACGTATTCGCCAAGGCGAAACGAAACAGTAGCTACTTTGGATTCATTAAAGAGACCCTCTCCGTTTCGTGTATGGCTGAGGCACCCCAATTTTCCCCGAGCGAAGAAGGGGTTTGTGAGGCGTGGAACGCTGTTCGGGATTATACCCTCTCGTCGGGCACGTTTGTCCGATTGCTTTTTATCATTAATTATTCCGCCATTTGATGCGCGACATTCAATTTTCGGAAAACATTCCTGCACCCTTTTCCGACATCGCGCGAGGGTTAAACAATTCTGATCGCGTAAAACACGATTGACGTAAGACGATTCACGTCCTACAGGATTGATCGCGGTTCCGCAACCCTTCACCTCCATCGCGTAATTTAATTAAAAGCGGGTCGTTCGAAAATATGGCCGAGCTGTGAAACGTTATAGACGACAGAGACGTCGTTTGCGTTCCTACTTGCCATTGAACAGAGAATGCCGAGGGAGATAGCGAACAAACGGCCGCGACGATAACGAAATTCGGCAAAGAGGAATTGCCCTCGAAAATGACTGTGTCGTTATAACATACAGAATTTGAAGGAAGTTCTCTCCGCGGGAACACGGATGAAGAAAGACATTACTTTTATCACTGTTAAAACGAATGTGTGAATATCACACAATTTTTGCGTACGATGTGTGTCCCTCGTTTTAAGACGCCTATGAGTGTGTGAATGTTTAAAAAGTGTGTGATAGTCACACATTCGTTTTAACAGTGATGCTATGGTTACTAGGTATTTTTTGTAATTATTTTTTGTGTGTACTTCGCTAGAAATATCGTCGATTTTTTATTCATTATTCTTTATATTTATCGCTTAAGCTAGACAACAAGAATTTAAAGACATTGTGACACATCGGGTAGCGCATGACCGACCTAGTAGTGGGTTAAAATTTTAATCAAGACTTTTATGTGCCCAGCATCGCGGCGCCCTCATGTCGAAGTCTGAGAGAGACAAAAGGCTCGGTGGCAGAGAAAGAACTTGCTTCACGTTCTATAGTGCTTATATAGGTCCGCTAGCTGCTTCTTTTAGTCGTAAAATGCATATTGGATATTTTTACGACGACGGTAGGGAGAACGCGCAAAGGCGATTAGCTGTTTTTAGAGACGTCAGCTTCGAGAAGGGTGGATACTCCGCGCCTTTCGGATCAGGCGATTTCAACGTTGGGGAAAAAACGATCTCGTTTTCCCCTAAAGGTTAACTTTGAGATTTTAATGCAGGTAAGCGGAAACATACTCAACAAATTTTATTAATTTGATGAATGTTGTAAGAAACTCGTTATAGAAACAGGAATATCTTATGAAACTTTATACCTACGAGTTTTTGACTGAAAGTTTCATAAGAAAATTTAAAATATTTTAAATACTTATCAACTTATTCTCGCTTCATTTTATTGCAATTATGTATTATTTAAATCTAAATATTTTAATGAAAATTTTAATTGCCTATTGTATCTATCTATTAACCAGCAAGAACGAGGGAGAAATAACGAAAGCTGGAAAGAATACGCGACGGTCTCTGCGACATTTCACGATCGTCGTTCTCCCGATATTCTATCTCGGTCACATCTTGCATGACATCGCCATCGCGGCATCGAGTTTGTTTTACACGCCAGCTCGGCAGAACGTGACCACCCTCGAGTTACTAATATCAAAGCCCTTTATATGCGGCGATGAACAAAGGCACGGCGCGAGAGAAAAAAAACGGCGGGGTACGTGACAACGAGAAGTATCAGGGCTCGAAGGATTAACGCTTTATTACGAGGTCAGCTTTAAAGTCGAAGTCTTTTAGCCAGTTATCCGGACCAAAAACCGTTTCTTTTGCACGTCAAGTTTTTGCAAGGCACACAACTCGCTCGTTTGCGGCTAGAATTTTTATCGGTACAAAATATTAACGTATTGTGGGCGCATTAAAGGCGCAAGGATTAAAGTTCGATAACTTCGCGCGAATACAATACTGTTAAGAGTTACGTTAGTACGTTTAACATATAAGAGGGAACTGTTTCTTCACGCTTCGCGTGCTAAATCGCAAGTCCAAAATTGCCTGTTGATAAAAGAAGAACGCACACGAAGTAAGTCTTGCATTTCACGAAGAAGGCGTCCATAGTCGAGACAAAGTGATCTGAGTGTATCGCGACTCTGTACTTCGAACATGATTTTGTAACTTGGGCGTATACCTACAGTGTATAAAAGAGGAACCATATATGCGTGTATTTTATGAAATTTCCAAGAATACATTACACGCGACAGAGAAACTCGAAGAGCTGTTCCCTGAACGCGTGCTGTGAAACAGTAGGGTATCGTACATTCGATACTCCGTATCGTTTAATGAAATTCTATCGACGCGACGCGCAGAATGTTCGGAAAATACGAGGCGCGACAAGGCGAGAATTTAATATTCCGTAGGCGGTGTGGCCGGATTTGCAAATGTTACTGCCATCGGCGCGCCGTGCGAAAACGCGCCAACTTCCCCGCGCTCGGCATCCGAGAAACGCAGAAATTCGGCACGCGTCTTACCCGGAAGATGAGTCTGCCGGAGAGACTGAAAATATTAGCTCGCGCGCGAAGTTGGCGTAAATCCTCTTGCGAATCACCGTCATTTTCCGGCTTGTCGCGTCCAGGCGCCCCCGCGTTCGACTCGGAACTTCGATTATCGCGTTTTCATTCGGGCGACGACGTCGGAAAACCGTGAACGGTGAACTGCGGATCGCGCGCGCGCGTATTATAGCGTAGTCTGTCGTTCTTAATTATTCGCGCGAGAAAACATCAACCGCGAAATTATTGCCGCGGAACGCAAACGCGCTGAGATGACACCGCCGCAGTTACGGTGGCAGATAGATACGCGACGGTGATAGGGAGAAACACGAGCCGACGCGGAAAGCGGTGTCTTGGCTTGGTGATGCTGTTTCCCCGGTATTATACTCGGCGTTATGCACCAACAATTCGGGTCGCGTTTAATCAACTGAGCATCGCACCCCAATTGTGCAGATGCCGTCGCGCGCTTGCCTCGCGTCGCTCACAAGCAACCCGGGTTTCACAGCCACGTTTCGTGGATGGATTAAATTTTTGAGATACACGTCACCTGCGTTATTCCGCCAACGGCGCAGGCATAATTGCACGCACTGACTGTCGAGGTATTAATTATGGCGATGTCACGTAATCGTGTTTGTTACGATATGGGTATTTATTGTGCCGGTTTTTGGTGGCTCTCGCTGCTATTTGAACTTGCTGCAGGCTAGTAAACGGGCAATAAATACATGAAAAATTTCGGTGTCAGAATTTTTCGCAATTAAAACATTTTTCTATTATATTGCGGAAGAAAAGATACTGGATTTATTATCTATCTTTTCTTAATAAATACAATGATTTTTATTTAATTGGGCACAAGCATATCTACTCTGCTATTTTCGTCGTAGCGAAAAAGGTCGTCGACAATGATCATTCTATAAAGTCGCCGGGATATAACCACGAATTGATAATGGATTCGTAAATCGAGATGGAATTCAATTTCGTTGCATATGGAATCCTTTTTTTATAACGAGTTGGATCGCATCGAAGATAAAACTTGATGGACCGTGCCAATACATCCAAAACTTCTTGTTTGGATGAATTTTTCTATATTTCTATTTTCGTATATTCCTTTAATATTCCAGCGAGATTTATTATCGGCATTATCAACTATGCGAGAAATAAAAATCACAAAAATTTTATATCGCAAATATTAAATAAATATCGAAGATTACACAAGATTAAATGCAATATCAGCTTTAACGATCGAAGAGAGCACTCTCTGAGCAATTTTATTTTATTCTCCTTTTTTAATTACCCTTCCGCGTTTCATCCCCGTTTCATTCGAGAGAGGTCAGATATTTCCAAGAATGATCACACTGTCAATTCTTAGTACAAACCACAAACTTCTATTTTCCACGAATCGGCGAAGATGATAATAGACTGAACAGATGAGACGGTTGTAGAGATGCAATTCGGAGATACAATGAAATCTCGAGATGAAAAGTCGAAATCCCTCGATTATTATTTGGTCCTCTTCTTCGCACCTTCGTCTTCGTATCTTATTACATACCGCGACCTTTACATTTCTTCTTCGTTCAATAATCCATGCATTTCACCAATCCTTATATGCGAGTTTTAGATTTTCTTTTATACTCGTCGCCACTAGTCACTGCTTGCACAATCTTTTCCACGCCCTTTTACATATATATTATATACACAGCTTTTATTATCTATCTCAAAATTTTCGCTTATTCGAAATGAATTTTCCTTTTTCACAAATTTTCTTTTGTAATTCTTTTGCCGTATTATGGCAAAGAAATTCTATTCATTGTGTTATATCCAATAATGCTTTTAACATCAGAAGGTCTTCTACATAATTTTACGCGATCAATTCTGTATTATTTTACGTCCTGAGAGAGAAAATACTTAAGAGAGAGAAGATACTTAAAACATTATTTCATTAATAACTGCATTGTATTCTCTATAAAGATTCCGCAGAAAATGAAAAAAAAAAATACTACGTTATAATAACTACATTCAGCTAAATATATTCCTTCCTTTTATAACGTATTCCTATATTTTGTACAATAAATCTTGTAGCTTTTAAAACATAAAAAGTAGTTTAGATTGGAAACAATAATTTACTTCTCATCACGAAGAGTTCCAAGATCAATCATCGAGGAAGACAAGATATAATTTTTATCCACGGACGGTACGTTACTTTTAGACAAAGCAATGAATTAGCTGGGTGGTAGAAGAAGAAAAGGAGAAGCGATCTCGCAGAGGGAAAAGTTCTCATCCATCTTTACCGCGAGGACAGCATAATTATAGATTTTTAATCAGCCGATTGAAATGCAAATATCTGCCTATAGCGAAGCTTGGCTCGGAATACTAGGATGAAATTGTTGAAGAGAGAAGGAAAGAGAGAGAGAGAAGAGCAGGCATGAAATCCGTAATGCCGACATAAACTTTCAGCAGGGAGAGAGAGAGGAACGAAATCAATACTTCAATATCCGCAGTAATAGCAGCCGGAGTTAACAAGGGTCTGATTGAGCCGGAGTTTGCTCGCGAGTTAGCGATGTTTCGAGTCTCACGATCCGAGGAATCGGATTTATACGCCGTTGTACCTGCTCGTTTGTCCCTTGCGGGAATGCCGTGTTGGTTGTCCTCTCTGCCAGATCTCGCAGTTTTGTTGCGGCAAAACGTCGCATCGAATTTGCGATCGACGAAAAATACGCCAAGTTGAGGGCCGGCTGCTCTTACGCCGATTTATTTAGCGCACCTGCAGCGCCGGTACAACAGTGTGTTTCCAGCTTGCAGAGTTTAATGCACGCTCAACACGTCCCATGTTTGTTTGCAAAACAGTATTTGCGAGCACCACGGATCGCCGGATCGGCAAGTTAATTCGGTCGATAATCCCTGCCCTCGTTTCTTCCGCCAGTAAGGAAAAACAACCAAAGGGACATGGCGAAGTTTCTGATTAATGGAAGGGTCTTTTGTGCTTTTTGTAGTTCGAAGCAAATAAGTGATCCATTGTGAGTAGCTTGCGAGATGGAAGTCGAACTGGGAATACAGACAAAGCAAAAGCTATGGGCCGAACCGGCTCGTCAGTTCATTATCGTCTTTGTGGCCCATATCCGATAAATCCAAGCGAATAGCAGAACGACTCAGCATCCCTCGGCATTGATCCACCCCCGCTTTTGGTGTTGCAAAAACATTTTTAATATTCGATGGTAGTATTTCTATTACTGACCCGACACACATCCGGGAGGAGTCTTCGGAGGTGCACGGGTCCGCCCGTGCGGATGCGGAAATAAATCTTCTTTTCTGCGTAGAAGAGAACGCGACTCGGACTATTTTCAAAGGATAGACGGGATATTTTTACAGAGCTCCTTTGTGGCGCAAGATATAATTTCCCCGTTATCTTGTGTAAGAAGCTATTTTTCCATAAAGTACTACGTACAGCAGTAGTGTACTTTAGACATACCTGGGATTTTTCCAAAGCCGAGTTTACTATTGAGCTATATGTTTCTATATCGCGTGCGTGTAGTATCTTTTCCGAGAGTTTGTTGTAATCTTTTGAAACAGCAAATAATTCGGTCACTCGCTGTTTTTATCAGACGGAGCAGAGCCGGCCGCTCCGGTTAATTATTCGCCCCGCCACTTTATTCGCTTTATCGTATATACATATATGCTGTACGGAACGTAATGCGAGAATCGTATATGCTGCACGAGCGAATGACGGCGGGCGCCCCGTTCTTTTCGTTGTTTTCGGATGGGCGATCCGGCGTAACTATGCCCTATTCGTTATGCGTCGCCGTAAGTCTCTCTTGCCGGACAGCAACGCTTAATCGCGCGCAAAACGCTCTCGCATGCCGGGGAATAAACGACGCGAGACCTCGGGTTTACGAGCGTCGGCAATAAAATCCGCCGCTGGGAGGTAGAAAAATCGAGCGCAAACTAAGGTCATCGTCTCTCACGCGCTGCTGCTTATTTGCATACCTGTTTACGGAGTCGCTATGTGCAAACACACGGCGCAATGTGACGCGTGACGGCTCAATTATCCTGAAATTACCCCAGATTTTGCGCGCGAGACTCGCGCCAACCCACCACGAAGCGAAGGGGTGCGCGCTAATTATGGTAACGTGACGAGTCAAGCGAGTATTTTAACGGCCGATGTCTATAATAGATAGCGAGAATTGCGAGGATAGAGAGAAATTGATAAGAAAAATTAATCCTTGCAATGGAAGCAGCGCAGCGTATGATTTGGTAATGCATCAAAAAATTTCATTTGCTAAACAGTCGTTTTACTCAAACATACAAGAGATTTTTACATTGCTGCATTTTTTATATTGAACGTTTGCAGTATATGTATTTTACAATATATGAAAAACAAGTATCAATCATATGTATCCTACAATCATATACGTTTGATCTGCAATTGTAATTATATCTAATAATTTTATGGAAAAATGAGAAACAAAATAAAATTTTTCAATTACCTCGCAATGTATATATCAACTTCAGAATAAAAGAACTGGCTTGCGTTATTGTTAATCGTTCGACTGCCACTAAGCGCTCGCTTCTTCCTAAGCACTCTTTACATTCGTCCGACCAATCTGGTCAACGCTATAGATTTGAACCGATGATTCCACCTCGCGGCTTCGCGATCGTTCAAAGATAATAGGATTGCCGGCACACTTCCGTGAGCTTAGAATCTCGCGACCCCGAAGAATTTCCTCTCGAATCCACCCCCATCGTATTAATACAAATGCGCAAGTTGGCGGGAGAGAGATCGTTGGGACGTACGGAAAAGGTGCACTAGAGGATAAACGCGCTAGAGTCTGAGGAAATTGCATTCCCCGCATCAATCTCTGTCGTGAGGGGGGGCCAGGGAGGGGGGCGGGGAAGAGACAGGGTAGTTGCTCGTGAAACGACGACCGGGGGCGAAGACGGGGAAAGGGCCTTTGGAATTTTTCAATATACCTATGCCGCAGCGCATTGCCCTCCCCCCCTCTCATTCTTTCTCTCTCTTCCTCTTCCATCTCTCTCCCTCGCTCACGTTTTGTTTCACATAATTACGGGTACGAGAAAAAGTAGCAGCCGTAGCACGCTTCGAAATCGCCGGGAAGATTTCGTTTTTCTGGATCGATGACTGCACCCTCGATTCCGCGTGTCTGCCGTTTGTTCAAAAGAACAGCGCGAAATGCCGCGAAAAGCTTCGTTCAAGTTTGCCCGTGCTTTGCCCCCTCCCGGTGCGAGCCTTTCTTCCGCTCCTTTTTTTTTTTTGGGGTCACACACCTGTCTTTTTCGAAGTACCCATCAATTTTGGGGAAAAAAAATATGAGACCAAACAGAAATTGGATATGACGAAGTCATGCGACTACATCAAATGCAATGCGTCAAAGCCGTGATGCGCGAGGCGACAGCGAAATGTAAAATCGAAATGAATACCGGTGAATCTGGAGTGTTCCGTTAATTAACGGTCTTTGAGCAACGGAATTACTATTGATGAGCTCTCGAATCCCGCGTGTGATGGAAGCGCCGATGCGACCGCAGTCTCGACTAATATAGATCGACGAGCATATCTCTTGCAATACACCGCCAACCTTTCGACAGAATAACGATTGATTCATAGTTTTATTTACACGGGCAAGCACTCCTGCGATATTATTGACAAATTCCTACGCGAACTTTTAGTACAAACTTCTTTTCATACATTATTTATAACCAAGGTAGGATGTACCGGCGACTTTCCGCGATATTCCATTCGACGTCGTTCGTTTTGCCCGCAAAAAGAACGGCGGGGTTCTCTCGGCCGCCGAAGAATAGGAGAATGGCGCAGAAATTAAAAAGGCACGAAAGCGTGAATAGGCAAACGCCGACGATAGGTCACGACGGTGACGGGAACTCGAAGAAACGGGCGGAATAGCTGCAATATGCGCGGCCGGGGAGTGCACCGGAGTTCAATATCGGCACGTACACACGCGCGCGCGCGGGTGCGTCACGCACGCGTTATCGCGACATCGACACGAGCGCGAACAGAAGGCGGGCCGAGACTTGGGTTGCTTTTATTGTAATATGTGTCGTGGCGATTATTGAAAAGCGCGAGAAAGTGTTCTCGCACGGCGAGGAGGGGGGAGGAGGGGGGAAATGGGCGCCGCCGTGCTGTTCTCCAATCGCGACCACTCTCTGACCGAGAAGTTATTGGCTGTGTTTCTTCTTAACGCTGTCCAATATCAAAGTTAATATTGCCGCCAACAACTCCTTGAACCCCCACCGCGCCGCCGGCCGTCGCACCCTTCCCAGGCCGCGTGATTAGGCGAGGTCCGCTCCTCGAGTTTCTCGCTCCCAAAGCTCCCGCCCCTGGGGTAAAACTTCCGCGACTCCGTGATGTGTTACTATAACCCCCGATGCTGGGTGCTGGAGGTCGGGGGTGAGTTTTATCGGATATATTGGGAAATCTTCATCAGCCGCGCGGGAGCTTAAGAGTCTCGTGGCTTCGAGGGTCGACTTCGTAACCACCGCCGGTATTACGTGCGATATAAGTTACTGATTTCGTGTGTCCCCGCGATCTCCTCGCGGGAGTGAGACGTGTGGGTTGTGACAAGATTTCGTTTCCTCCCTTTTTCTTCAAAATACGTCATTAAATACTGCGTCAATACTACGTGATGCGATTCATAAAATACAATATTTTATATAATTTGTTTGAAAATTGTATTTATATATTATCCCGCGACCACGAGGAATGAATAATGTACCCATCGAGGATTAATATCGTCGCGAATAATACTCTGGAGGACAAACATGCGTCTTCTTATGAATATCCATCACGTGTTTCATGAGAATTCTCTTTTGCATTATCATTTATCAACCTCGTAAATGACCGTCGGTCTAAACCGACGGAAACTCCTGGGAGCGAGAAAGAGTGACGTCGCCATTCGTTGACGCACCGCTTCGCGTTTCGCATAGCGTAATTCCGATAACACCGCTAACGACACTTTTGTAATTTCGACAAAACAATCCTCGGGGAACAAGAGAGAGAACGCACGGCGCGGCGGCGGGCTCCGCCGCGATTATAACGAGAAGCCATAAGCACGTAACGCGGCGTGAGGCCGCACATACTCCCGCCGTCGCCGCAGCGGGGCCTTATGTTACGACTTACGTTAGGTACGTGCTTACGGCTTACCATTACGATCACGCGGCAGCTTAAGACGCGGTGGCTAAGCTAAGCAACGACGGCACCGAGCACGTTTATCAACAAACAGTTCTTGCAACAGCCTGTTCCTAATAATCTCCCTAATTTATCAACTCCCTCCCGCGAAACGTGGGACAACTTTCGCTCGGAAATTTCTGCCGCTACGTGTTCCGATAAGTTATGCGCGCGTGCAACGGGACTGAGCGTGCCGTCCGTAAATCACCGCGCTACGTTCCTCACATTAAGATGCAATTCGACTTGCGCGCGCGATCGCGCCCGAGTGAAAAAAGTTATTCTTGTCCCGCTACGCTTGTCCGATTTGTCTGATAATGTGCTATCTATATATAATCGTAATTAATTAGTCCAGTCTATAATATAAAGTACCTACGTACTATCGTTCTAACAACGAGCGGATGATACTTAATGCAAATTTCAAGACGTGACTAATAACGCAGATTTTCTACGATTCGTACCATCGATCTTTCCCATAGTTTTTATCTTAGACGCGCGATACCGGCAGCTCATCAGAAACTCGTGATCTTCGTCATCGTTCTTCGCTCGGCAGAGTCCCGGACGAATAGCGAGAAAATGTTAAAACGAGGAAAGACTCGGCGGTGTCGCTTAGACCGAAGAAGGAACGGAGAAGTCTAGGAGAAGACTTTATCTAAACACGGCGGGGTGTCGCGTGATGGATCACTGCCAGCGAACGGCTAGGCGGATTCAGCGGAGACCACCGCGATCCTTCTCCGCGAAGATCACTCGAATGCACTTCGGAGAGTTATCTAGCCGTGATAGTGATAACAACTTGCCGTGAGCGTACGAGCCTCGCTTCTTCGTCATTCTATGCGGCGCGCGCTCGCCTGCGGGAACTTTTCGCAGTAAAACTTAGATGTAGTCCCTGTAGGCGTCTAGTTTCCAACGAGGATTTCTCTTATGTCGACTTTGAGAGCTCGTTACGTGGCGAAGTAATGAGTAGACGTTTCAACTTGCCGTAAAGGATGATTCGCGCTTTCTTATGCTAGTTTCTCTCTCTTTTTTTTTTCTTTGACGCGTGATCTTGCTAACATAATTTATCGATTATATCTTTTACGTATATGATTGTACAGCGAAATTTGAATACGCGTGGGTGCAGTTTTTAAAAAATGTGTACGCGTGTAAAATGCTTTGTTAAAAAAAACTATTTACTTTATTACAAGTCCGTTTAAAAATTGAAAAAGTTCTCGATAGAGCGGCACAATGGTCTCATTGCTGCAGCTCGCAAAGTTTAAATTGGTTACACCTTCGACTTAAGGGAGAATTCATTCGAGGACGGGTTGATAGTCTCGAATGAAACGTACAATGAGATAAGCCTCGCCTGTTACGTTGTAACAATAAGACCGTGGACGAGGCCGAGAAAGAAAGTATTGTGTTTGGGAGAACAATAGATTTCAAGATTTTCGTAGTGTCCGACGTTAACATCTGCTTCGATTCAGTTGAACGAGCGAATTTTCTAAAGAACGCGAAAGTAAATTCCATTTACGTGATCCGCCATAATTGGATTAAATTCCTCAGTGATTGTACGACCGTTTCCTTCTTGCGTTATTGCAAGTTTTTACATTTGCGTGGCTTTAAATTCTCGGCACGCCGAGTGTGTCAGGCTTCTCGTTAGGAACTTTTACAAGATCACAACAGTGCGCACAACAAAACAAAAATGCTGATCTCTGAATGCCACTTATTTGCCAAAAGCAATATCATTCGGCGCTCAAAGTCTTCCTTTTCTCGCGCGGTTGCTTTTGATCAATTCATTCGATTGCCAGGATACGCTCTGCTTTGATGCCGAGGCCCGATGACTTATTCATCGTGTGCTTTTTGCTCTGTTTATATCCTCTTTAACGACTAAGTAAGTGCACAAAGCGAAAGAAAATGTTAGAAAGTCCGAGACGTGGCTACCACGTTACCACAGTTACGCGATATAAACTACCTTCTTTTAATTTCCGACTTCGTCCTTTTCTTTACTAAGTATAATTTTAAAGTAATTGCAGTATGAGATATTCCTTCAGAGATTTTATAAATTTTCCGACCTGCTGCATTTTCAAGTATTTGTACAATTCATGTTCTCAAGATTCATACATTATTGAAGTATTTTCAAAAATTCTGCGAAGATACGAAAAATTTAATATGGAATAATTAATTCCATGGCTGCTCTTAAAATACCGAAATGTTACTGAGAAAACATTTGGCTATGAATGTTCACTGGGGATTACATGTGCGGAGTTGAAACGTTATTTCCATGAACGTAAAATAAATGAAACAGAAGGAAAGAAAATTCGCGGGCACCACACGCATGTTTCGGCGATCTCGCGAACGGTAAGAACGTTACCGAATCGACGAAGCCAGACCATTTATTTAAAACCTACTCGGAGGATGGTACGTAAGCGAAGGGGACCGCTGCTGGACCATTTCGGACTGACGTACGAGTATTACTCTGCGGCATAATTGCGCCGTAACTCAGTCGACGCCTCCCAGCGACTGTTCTAATAACGATGATACCGTGGAACGGGGGCTGGCCAAGGGAATTTTTAACTGCGGTGAATTTGGTTAGTACGCGATGTACGATCCTCCGGTGCCTCCACGCAGACGACGCGCACCCTCCTCGCCGATTCTCCCACCCGGTTCTTTTTGACGGAAAAAAAAAACCTAGAAAGTTTCGGGAAAGCGTCTCTCCCCTAATGGAAAGCAGAATGGTCCAAGTTCCGACCTTCCCGTGGAAATTATTACCGCGCCAAGTTCGCGGACGCTCCTTCGCCGCTGTGGAGAACCAGAAGTGGCCGGGACGAGGGCAGGGTGGCCTGGGTTAAAGGCCGGCCTGGGGAAAATAACGGCGATAAAAAGCCGATCGCTCTCGCGGACTATGCATTTCCTCTGCTTCCGCCGGTGCCTGTCTAACGTAGTGATTTATTGAGTGGGAAAGAGAGAGGGAAAGAGAGTTGACGATTGGATATCGATCATTATAATTCTCATATATCCGCGAATGTCACGAATGGAGAGCGACGCACAATGAATCGAAATGATCCTTAATTTAGAATGGTTTTTCTATATCGCTCTGGAACTGAATATCGCGAGACGAGAGATTTGTTAAATGTGTTCACTATCGAATCACGGTCGCGAAATAAATGGACCGAGAGGATCGCAGAATTTTCTTCTTCCGCGCATTCCGCTGAGCTTCAGTAATTCAGGAATTTTCGGAAAACATCTGTCGATCCCATCGATCAGGTCCCGCTCGCTCGTGTAACTGGGTCAATGGGTCTCCTAGTTTCACGATTTCGGTTGCGTTTCAGAGGATTCTCTAAAGCCGTTACGCAAACAACGCGAAAGAAATTGGAAGTAGAACGTTCTTTTACATGCGCAGAAATTCGCAAAGACTTTGCGAATCTTTAATTGAGCTTAATCAATATTATGAATCTGTGTAGAAGTATAACTCAGTAAAAAAAAGCATAGAAAAAGACAAATTATTTATCAATTCGTAAAATTTTACATTTTCAAATTGACAATCATTCTTAATGCTATATATCAATAATAAAAGTATACATGTATAATATATGTAAATTAAATTGAAGCAAATGTATCGCTAAAGGAAACTGCAATTCAAGGATCTGCGATTTGTAAAAGCCTCATGATTTCGTGGCGATATAATCGCCATCGACGTTCAACTTGGTCCGCGACAGCCTTCGAGGTACATTAATCTCTGCGGCTGCAATAGAGAGAGAGAGAGAGAGAGAGAGAGAGAGAGAGAGAGGAGGGGGACAGAGAGAAAAAGGAAGCGTATCAACGTGCGAGGAATGAAACTCGCGAGAACTGATCGATAAAACGAAGGAAAAAGAGAAAGAGAGAGAAACAGCTGCAACGGTAGCGGCAGTAAGGAAAACTTTTGCTCGGCGCGGATGCAGGGCGTCGCAAAAAGAGACGTCACGTACGCGGCACCTGACTACCGCGCCAGGACGCATCCGGCACTATCGTCGTCGTCGTCGTCGTCGTCGTCGTCGTCGTCGTCGTCGTCGTCTCTCCTCCGAGGAGTCGTTTCCACCCCATCGAGATCACGAGGAAAGTACCGTCGCTAGCCGGCTAATTCCGAGCCTCGTCTCCAAGTCCGTTCCCGTCCTCCATCCGTTTCCGCCGTTCGTTCGTAAAGTATCCTACTACGTGACGTCGCGTCGCGTACAGTTAGCGGCAGAAACGAACGGTGCCGCCTCGATGCTTCGAAGAGCTGTCCTCTGCGTCGCTACTCGTCGACGAAACAAACTGCCAAGAAGAATGCACGGACAAAAGCGTAACGAGGACGATCCCGCGCGACGTTCGCTTCGAGACAGACGGACAGGACGAGATAGTCCTGCAATCCTTACACGCCCTGGTAAAAGGGTCGAAAAGACACATTGAGATGTTTTTGTACTTAAGTGAAGAAGACACGACAGAAATGTGTTATTTATCCATCATATTTGGACATTTTGCGAGATGTTTATTTTAATTTGAAGAGAGAGCAACCCTCCCGCTGTTACGGCATACGCAGATGAGGAAGAACAAGCATGCCGAGGCGCGGAAATGAAACGACGCATGATTTACGTGTTACACGAGTCCTTGAAACGAGAATATGAAATGTAATCTTACGGGGATTCCTTGCCGCGGTTTCGCCATCTGCTGAATGAATGCTGATTAGACTGCCAGACGCTTGCGCCTTGCCCTAAATAAAGTTCGTTATCGCGCCGGTTCTTTAATATGAATGTCGATGAAAATGTAGAGTGAGAAAGAGAAGGAGCGTTTCTTGCGCGCCCTTCTTCTTGTAACTCGTCTCCGACTGTAATGATGTTACCGGAGTTCAGAGACAGAGTTTATTCTCGCCGCGCCACCGGAGAAGTACGTGGCAGCCGACGGAGGTAAGGTAGGTAGGTAGGTATCTCCTTCCTGGAGCTTCTCCCGGTGTTTTATAAGCCTGATGAATGTGGATTAGACTTCTCGGGCGTTCCCATCCTCTTCAGCGCCGCTCGTTTTGTCCCTGCACGTCTGGTTTTCTTCTTTATCATCGTCTTCGCCTGTTCTCTCCCGGCTCCTTCTCCGTCCCTCTCCCCCCCTTCTTCTTCTTCTTCTTCTTCTTCCCCGTCTTCTTACCGACACGGAACTCCTTCAAGATTATGCAGATCCGACATCCTTGCCACTATTTTCTTGCGCCACCACGGCGAGAAGCTAATTTTTGCACTAACCGTTCGGCTCTGAAGATAAATGTTGGCTGGCGGCACTTCATTCTAAGGGAAAAAACGATCGATCGCCGCCCCGTCGTATTTAGGTATTGAACGACTATCGAGAACGCTTTTACCGAGGCTCCACGATCGTCTGGCAGATTTATGCACGGTTACGGGATAAAGAACCACCTTGGTTTGCACTCGCATCCTTATATACAACGAAACAGTAATTTTCTAAAAAGAGAAAACGAGAGAATGGAAGATACAAAGATATCCCGGGGCTACGTGTATCGAGCAGCAAATAACATGGCCCGGAAATCGATAATCCACCGGACAACGTAGCCGGTACTCTCCGCCGCGGAAATCCCTTGAAAATTCCGTTCGCTATAATCCGGAACAATTGGCGGAAAATGCTTGGGAAAATCAATTTACGGTTATAAACCGCCCGGCAAAATCCGGGATAAATGCGCACGATAAAGCTGTACGGAGGGGGAGGACGATCTTCCACATACCATTGATGATCGCGACCGTAATTAGCGGCGCGACCGACGATCCTTAGTCTTTTCATCCCCTTCCCTCGCTCGCCAGCCCACCCTGTCCAGTCTACCCTTCCCTCGCGGCAGCCGTTCACTCTCCAATCTTTTCAGGAAATAACGAGGAGTCCGGCTATCCGGCCGGATGAAAAATGCTTCTTGAAACACGAAGTGGGCGACACCGGCAGATGCCGGTTAGGACGATTCTCGAGGCAGAAGACAGATGTCAAGCCGTTACGTGAGGTCCCGCTAACTACGTAATTACATCATTCCCAGCCTCGCCGGACCGCTGTCTCTTTCGCATCTCGACTATCTCTCCCTTTCTCTCTCTCTCTCTCTCTCTCTCTCTCGCCCGGGTCCTGTCCTCCGCGCGTGTCTCGCGTCCGTCCGAGAAACGCTAAAATTACCAAATATTCAGGACAGAATTGCTGACGCGTGTGCTCTCCGACTGCCGACGACTCGCTTCACTCTCTCCGACTTGCCGGCGTTGTCGCGGACACGCCGCCTATGCGGAGATTAAATGAAAATTTCGCGTTCGCGGAAGAAAATCGTCCCACTCAGATTTGGATGAATCCCAGATATACGGTGAAATATGTTGGAGGCACATACCTTGTTAGATATGTTTAATTACCAGAAAAAATGCTGAGATTGTTGACCATTATTTACAATGCCGTTTTAAGACTTAATTACTATCCAGCACAACGGAAAGTAGCGCAAATAATATTACTGCCGAAACCAGGGAAAAACTTAGCAGAAGTCCCGTCATATAGACCAATAAGTCTACAGCCTGTAATAACAAAGGTCTTCGAGAAACTGTTACTAAAAAGAATCAAACCAGAACTAGTGGAAAACAAAGTAATACCTGACCACCAATTTGGTTTCCGTGAGCAGCACTCGACAATTGAGCAGGTTCACAGAATCGTAAGAAAAATTAATAATGATTTTGAAGAATAACGGTACTGCTCCGCATTATTCTTAGATATATCACAAGCTTTTGATAAGGTGTGGCACCCAGGATTATTATACAAAATTAAAAAATACTTTCCACATAAATTTTACTTAATATTAAAATCATATATATCTGACAGACAATTTTTAGTTAAACAACAAGAATACACGGAACTCATGCCCATTAAGTCTGGAGTACCGCAGGGCAGTGTGCTAGACCCAATTTTATATCTTATATACACTCTGGATCTTTCAACAATAAAAAAAACAATAACAGCAACATTCGCGGACGACACCACCATAATGGCCTCGCACACCAACCCAAAAATAGCGTCAAGAAATTTACAAGAACACATAGACCAACTACAGGAATGGCTGAAGGTTTGGAGGATTAGGGTGAACGAGCAGAAGTCAGCGCATGTAACATTTACATTTAGGAGAGAAATATGTCCTCCAGTTAAAATTAATGGAAAGGAAATACCACAATCAACCATCAAAAACAGTTAGATACCTGAGCATGGACAACAAATTAACATGGAAAACACACATTTGGAACAAAAAAAAGCAATTGGGACACAAATTTCATAAAATGTACTGGCTCTTAAATAATAAATCAAAACTCTCATTAGAAAATAAGTTACTATTATACAAAACCATGATTAAACCAATATGGACTTATGGCTTACAACTATGGAGCTCAAGTGCAAATTCTAACATTGAAATACTGGAGAGGTTTCAGTCAAAAATACTAAGGACAATAGTAGACTCACCATGATTTATGCCTAATGAAATTATAAGGAGAGATTTATAAATATCCACGGTAAAAGAGGAAATTAAAATCTATGGTAAACTATATACTGACAAATTAGAAAACCACCCAAACAAATTGACGAAAAGACTACTCAAGGAATGTACTGACAAAAGAAGACTAAAAAGATTTAAACCATTGGATTCTGTAAGAAGATTTCTATAAATAAATCAATGGGACACACAGCAGATTTGAGAGAGGAGAGATGCCCAGCAACTAAAACCAACTCATATTATATAAGATCGACATGGGATTGTATATGAGAAAGTATTTTCTGTTGGGAAAATACTAACATGTTACTGTAACTTTTTTTATATAAAATTTGTTCATTGTCAATGTAAGACACATAGCAAATAAACTGGGATTTAAAAAAAAAAGATATGTTTGTCCTCAGAGTTATAAATCGACAATACTTCACTTGATTACATTTCCGTGATAACAACCGAGCTTAAATTTCCACGAAAATTAAAACATCAATAATCGCAATATAGTTTCCGATATAAGTGATTTGACGAACAGTATACCAAACGTGCCAGCTGAAATTGAATGATATTGCCCGTTTCAATAGGCAGCGCTCTGGTCTGGGAATGTCAATGATAATGAGATGGAAATTTGAAACAATCCACGATAGAATTTAATCAACGTTGTTCAATCTTCCCTGTAGCGTAAACTCGTGTCCATCTCGTATTCATAGCTTTATTACGCAAGTTAAACGGTCAAATAAATCTGTCACTTTCGTTCATTTAGGAAGTAATCGATAAAAAATCATAGGCAATAAATGCAAATTTCATCGATCGAAATCTGTGCAAATTTTAGCGCATAAATCCTGCCTCTTATTTCATTTCCCATGCATTGTCGGATGTGGTTATTATCATAAACATAACGCGCAGCATTAATGTAAATTAGTAGATAATTCCTTTGCATATAGTGATTCGTTGCGTCTAGCGACGGAACTTTGAACATCTAGCTACAGCATGATGCCGACGTAACGTTACGTTTGACCTGGTTTCACTTGACTCGGAGTTAATTGCGTTTACGTGTAAGCGAGTTGGTCTCTCGATGAACGGCAGACAGCGGCGTCGTTTTTACGTGTCAGCGGATACGTCTTAATGTTCTGTGAAATCCGTTGGCATTCAATAACGCTCAATTAATTCTATCGATATCGAATCTTTATTTATTAAGAGAGACACACTTATTCCTTTTTTATTAGCTGTTATTACGTTTTACCGTAATTTTCTTGAAAACGTCTGGATAAATCAACTCGATAATCTAATCACAATTAAAAAAAGTCGAAATGTATAAATTGTACAAATTGTGATAGTTCGTATATATTGCATTTATATGATTTTGTATAATTTTGCGATATCAAGAGAGCCCAGGTCCTGTTAGGGTAGCGCTGAAGGTTTTGAAATAAAATTGGAAAGGATCCGATATTGAACACGTACGATGGCGAATCATGATTCATCGTTGTAACGCTACTCACGTCGCATGCGCGACAGAATTTCTGATGCGGAGGCGCAGCCCAGAACTGTTTTCGCAACAGATACCGGACCGGAAGCGGAAGATGGTACGCCTCGTAGCCATTGCGGACGGCCCATCGACATCGGTCTGGTATTCTCTGGCCCGGGAGATGGCCCACGAAACCTATCGGAGCAATTAAACTACCGGCACAGACAGGGGTAGTTGCGACGTCACGGCATAACGGCGACCATTAAGATAACGCGGCCGGGGGTGATTAGCCTGCCTAATTACTGCGAGATGCCGTGGCCCCCGTCTCGACTATCGTCCGCGCTGCTCTTCTCAACGACATGCTCTTCAACATCCGCCAGATACGTCTGTTCTATGAATCCGGTCTCTCGCGAGTCATGCAGAAATTCTGAATATACGGACGTGGCGGATGAATTGGCGGAAGTTCTCTCACGATCGGATAAAACTGAAAGCCCACACGCATTCCTGGTATATATTCACCGAGCGTAAAGCGTAAAACGAAGCGGTCTCTGGCAGCGTCGCGATAATCAGTCACGTCACGATTTTGAGATAGCTCCGCGAAAGCGCGCAACGAAGAACCGTTTATCGCGTGCCTCGATGCATTTTCTATGATCTCCTTGAAGAGCCGTTGTTAACTTCTCGGGTATTAAACGCGCGAGTATGATAATACTACGATGAAGCATTCAATTCACTAGGAATATTTCCCTGGCGAGGAGATTTCAGAGAGAAACCTCCGCGTTATTTGCATCAATCCTTTAAAGCGACTGAGATGGAACGGAATCTACGTCGAGCAAGAATTACGGTTATATCTTTGCCGGCGCGCGTTATTTATACTTCACGCGATTTCATATCCTGGGTCGCTGCATTATTCGATATATATTTATCGAGTCAATATTTTTCATAAATGGTCAATATTTTATAATGATAAGCATGAGCATTTAGTTATATGTAGACTGTCGATAAGAGCATCGATCAGTGTCAAGAATGCCAATAAAAGAATTCTTGTCAATTATTAAACAACGAAATATGTAGTGTATAAATTATTTGTAAAATAGGTACTTTGAGTGCTCGCATGTGTTTTTAAGTACCGGCTTCATTTCTGCGCATAAATATTTGCACGAGGATTTATCAGATATTGAAGAATTTCGCGCGAGCGATGCAAAATCCAAATGACAGCGTACACAATTTTATCAACGATTAATGGCTTTAATCAGCTTACAGGCAATGGCGCGGTAACAACACAATTTATAAATTAGTAGGAATAGAGGCGCCGGCGATTTTTCAATTACAATTTGCCGATTTTATCGCGCGACGTCGCTCGTAACTTTTCGGTATCGATGCTATCGCGCGGAAACGACTGCAAAGCACAGTTGTCTGCAATTTTGCCACTGAATAGAGAAGAGAGGAGAAGAGAGGGAAGCAGGAGAGGGAATATGCGAGAGATTGGAAAGAGGGTGGTGGACAAGAGAGAAAATGAGGGAGAGAGCAAAGCCGACAATTCCATGAAATTACGAACAGGTCGGTTGGCGGCGGCTACGTCATGCGGCCAATTAATTACACTTTACAATCGGCGACAGTTATTCATTGATAGACGGCCGGTTAATTAATCGAAGTGGGCAAACAATTAGCATCTGGAGCACGGGATCCTATCGGCCCCCGACGATAGGACCCATCGCTCACGTCGCGTCGCTACGGTAATTCGACACACGGTGTGTAAATTAATTAACCGGAAAAGTCAACCGGTCCTGCCGGTTGGCGTAGATGTTCATTTTAACTTCGCCCATTGAACATCGGTCGTTGAGCAATCAATCCGTCCGGCCACTCGATCCGTCTATGTTTCTTTCCTCGCCGAATAAAAGTAAGATAAAGGTGACTTCCGAATGATTAACTAACGCGGATCGGTCGCCACCGACACTTCCAATCGTGTCCGTTGCTTCTTGCCCAACGTGTCGCTGTAAACGTTTACAGTTTAATTACGTCGAGGACGCGAGGGGAGATTCGCGGAAAGATCCAGAAATTGGACGACCGACCCCGCGCGCGCTCACGCTCCCTAAGACTACGGGTAATAATTAATGCTCGCTATATTATCACCGCGCGCCGGAGATAAGTCAGCATTAATTATTGACGATAACGCGGTAAACTAACCCCCCGACGGCATTAATTATGCTAATCATTATGCTAATGATTACACGACCAGCACTTAGCCACTTCATGCATGTATGCATGAGTCGTTGGCAAGTAACCATACTTAATTGTTTGATCGTATAATCGTTGTCTCCGCCAAGCCAAGGCATAATTGTTGCAAAATTCTTCACAGAGTAATTAGAAGCCCGCCGCGCATAAAGTAACTTTTATAGTGCTTAACGGTTTCGACGAAAACGAGAAACACATTGCGAAGATAAAATAGAAGTGATATTTACAAAATACATTAAAGCCAAACATTTAAATTCTTTAAAAAAGATTTTCTCTAGAGGAAAAGATTTAAAATAGAATTCAACAAAAAAAAAAGTCACATGGCTCAAGTTAGTAAAGTTCAAAGATTATCTATAGAGAAACTAAGGAAAACTAAGTCAGGAAGCAATTTCATTACTTTTAGAATTGCTATCCAATTTAAAAGAAACGGCTATTTCTAAAGCGAATTATAGCCCACTGATATCGAAACGAATAGCAGACGAATAGTAAACGAAAGATCTTATTGGATTTTATCTCACGTGCGTCGTATGAATAGACATTAGAAAAGTTACAAGTTCGCAAACCCTAATGCCCTTTCCGATATTTGCGTTTTACGTACATACAAATTGTTTCAAAAATTACAAATTGCCTCTTGGCTACAAATACTAATCTTAATTTTAGCAAAAATAAATTTAAAAATTAAAAAACTGTTAAGAAAATGTAGTATCCAATTAGATTTTTGTTACAAGTACTAACTCCGCAAAATGTTTGCAACACTGTGAAGTCTGAAACTTTTGACGCACTCCATATAGCAAGGCGATTTTTGTATTGGCTGCATTTCTTTCAGTGCACAGCGTCAGACAATTCCGTTGAATTTCAAGTCACATACGCCTCATGAATTGGCATTTACGAAATTGCGAAATGCAGAGAGGCCGCCCGTTTCACCTCGTTATGTGTTTGCGACTTATTTAGGAAAATAAACTGCATCGCTGGCGCGTACAGCAGGCGACACGCTCTTTTTGCCATGTCGCGCAATTCCGGATGAATAATTCGCGGAATTTCGAATCGTGATGCTTCTTACGGGAAGACGTAACGCGAGATTCAGCCGGCGTCAGCATTTGCAAAGTCGACATTCGTGTTTGGTTTGTCCTTGTGGTAGCATAAACGCACCTTTAAGTTTTTCATTTTGCAACGAAAAAAAAAAACGAAGGGAAAGATGGAAACTGGCGTAACTCGCGCAGAAATGCCTTCCGCTTTTTTTTTTTCCGGTGACATTTGCGCGCAGATGTCCGTCATAACCCGCAACCGTATTTTTCCGCGGCGCGACAGCGCGGCGTTTCGTAATAATAATTCTGGTGAAATTTAAACAAGAGATTTTATTTTCATTATGCGCCGGGCGTTGGAATGATTCGAAATGAAACACCGCACCCGCGGACCAGACCGTTTTATGAATATTAACAGCGCGGCGGTATCGCAACGTTGACAAGCGCGCATCAGCTTTTGACAATAATTTCGTTCATGGACGAATATCGACCTATAGCCCGTAATTTCCCTTGACCGTACAAATAAAAATTTACTTTTCAATTAATTCCAAAATTGTTTCAATTACATCTCGCGGCGTAGAAATGAATCTAATGCAAACACAATTTTTCAAACTTTTCAAATTGCACGCTTTATTTTACAATTCCAATGTTTAAGGTCGGTTAGAATTGCGGACCGACCCGATGGCGCGCTTTTCCTCTTTTTCTCCGAATTTCCGCTGCTTTCCGGAACGAATGCTCGGTTACCGTAAGTTTACCGTGGCGGGAAAAACGGAGAGCCAAAATCTAAATTGTGTCGGCAGAGCTTACATCCCTGATTTAAATCTCTTTCCCGATTCCGACCAAGGTGCCTTGGAAAGAATCTTGTCTTTATAAGGCGCCTTTGGTCGCGCCACCGTCCCGGAGCTACTTTAATGATCGAAATAATGATTGAATATTACGGTAACGGTATTTAACTTCTCCCGAGCGGGAGCGAGTCGCTAGAGATGAGAAAAGTTGAAATGGGAAATGGAATTGGATGCATAACCGCCTGGCCTGGCTGGAGTGGAAAACGCGACGAAAACTAGAGACTCGGGCGGACTTTCGCACACTCGCTACTTCCATCTTCGACGTCGCTTTTTCGTTCCTCTGCGTTTATATCCGTCGCCCCTTGTGCCGCGTTACGACCATAATCTGGTGCCCCCTTCCCCCCTCCCACCAATAACGTCACCCCGCCGAAGGTGCGAAAGCGCGGGTAATTCTTTCGACTTGAACGTTAATTGAAGGCGTTGCCGGTGTGACACCGTAAAAGTTTTCGTATTACCGGCTACAGCGTTGTGAAAAACCTCTCGGAATTAATTTTCTAATGAGTTACGATTATCTGGCGAATACGTGGAGAGAATTTGGAGTAATTAGTTGTAGAAGCGGCTCTTCTCCATCCCGGCTGTGTCATGCTGCTTCCTTCTTTTTTTAATTCCATTCTCCTCATCTGCCGAGATTTGCACGGTAATTTCGTCGCAGCTTCGAAGCAGTGAATAGATCTTTCGACTTTAACGAAGGTTAATTGAAGGTGCTGTTAGCGCCAGGAGAAAGTTGCCTGATTTCCTCGCTACGATTTTTTAACGGAGACATAGAACACAATCCGCGTTTATTAAAAATGACAGGCAAAGCATTATACCGGTAATGCGCTAATTAACTTTGCGTCTTCGACGGTTTCTTTTTATGATGTTTTATGGATAGAAGAGAAATAAATATCCGAACTTCTTAATTAAAATTTCATCCGCAAATCGCCTTCATGTTAAGACATTAAATGTCTACGCTTATGATTGATCGTCGCAAAGCACGATTAATATTACGCTAAACCACCTCAAGACTTACGTGCAAGAACTTGTAGCGTCAGGATCACTCGACGTATCGCACTAAAACCATGATCGGGGATAGAACAGAAGCGGCTCAAAGGGTAAGAGTTGGACAGTCTATTCTGACTTGGGATTTAATCAAACGAGAACACATAACGATGATAAGTTAGATGTCTGACTTAATTAACTATACACCTAGTATAATTGGATTTATTTTGAATGAAAATACACTTCAAAGTTATCTTTAATAAAAGAATACGAAAAATTTTCCCTACGACTTGAATATATTTTATAAACAATGCACTTTGTTTTATTCGTCTTTAAATTAAAACTCGGTAAACAATCAAACGCTAAATAGGAATTGGAAAAGTGTTTCTCCATTGAGAGAAATCATAAAAAAAAAACGATACAATTGCGCGAATTCGAGAGAAACTTTTGTTGATGAGAATTCCTTAACGAAGGGATGGCTTTGTGCGTCTTAAAAAATCAATTTTCGTAAGTTAATTCCACTTGTAGCGGAATATTAATTATATGTGCCATGAGAAATTATTAAACGGCAATGTCCTCGAGGCAAAACCTCGAAGAGGAGAGGTCCGTCCCTATATCTGTCCTAAAAGTTCACGGAGATTATCCTAAACCGGGATTATGGCCGTCGGTATATGACTTACCATCACATCGTTCCCCTGCGGATAGCATCAATTATTTTCACATTTAGGAGATCGTAGCGTTATTATGAAATAGACTTTCCTCAAAGCCGTTATTATTATCATCATGCTCAAATCGGGCATTACTAATAATGTTACATTATATCACTAATTTCATATCTTAAATATAATAAAATTATCGTCTAAGCAGAATTTTTATCATTCAGTTTTATCAATATATATATATCTATATATATATATATGTGTGTGTGTGTGTGTGTGTGTGTGTGTGTGTGTATGTGTGTGTGTGTGTATAAAGCCAACATATGACTTTCAAAAAAGAGACATCAAAAAAGAAAAATCTGGATTGCTCTTAACATTTTTTTTTCGTTTCTCGTAAAACAGAGTTGTAATAAAATAAATAAAAAAATATATTTTTTAAATATTCTTATTGTAATGCGCGCTTTGTGTATATATTAGCGAAATGACCTGCTTTTGCATTGTAAATCATTGTAGTTCTCGCGAATCCGTGTGGTAAGTTCTTCTCGATTCTTAACAATTTGCACAACAAGTATCGAATGGTCGTAAATCGCAACGTGGGGAAACGATAATCGCGAACCGCTCGTAAATCTCCAGCGGACCTCATTTTCTAGATATCTATATCTCCTGTGAAATATGTTTTTCCATGGCCATTAACGTGCTCCTAAGCAATCTAATAAACTTTATCAATTATTCTCAATCGCAATGTAACCACGATATTATTACACATTTTATATTTTTGATTATTCAGCAAATTTGTCGAGACAACTCGGTAAAATAACAACGAGACGAATAGCGAGGCCTAATTCTTATTATTTTTTTTCTCGTCGTTCATTTTTTTTAGAGGACCTGCTCCGTGGTTCCAACGCCACGGACCGGCGAGCATAACGAGCAAATGCGGACGGGACGAAAAGAAGCGACAACGAGAGGAAGAAGCGGCGAGAGAGGAAAAGAGGACGCGCCGTCATTTTTCTTTACTGGCGTTTAAGCACGTAGAGCCATTAATTTGAAGCTTTTTTTTTAACCACCGCCACGATCGACCAAAAGGATCGTTAACCATCACCGACATTCTCCGAGCGTAGGGTTCGCGCGATTTTTAAAACAAAGTTAATAATGGGCCAAGACATGGACGGCATAAATTTGATGGAGCAATCGCATTTGGCATGCAATTCCCCTCCCCCTTCCCTCCCATCCTCCGAAAGGAGTCACCGCGAAAGAGAGAATGCGATTATCCCGCGAGCTCAATGAATTTCAAAGGAGTATAGCTATCGCAAATAGCGAATACCACGGCGAATACCATGACGAATAGCGAGTCCATACGTTTTCTCGCGAGTACACGAGACAGTGTATTTTCGCATGCGTCGTTCATGCATATGTATTTGCATAATAGACGCCTGCAAAGTCATACTCACGCGTTGTACGTGCGTGTACATATTTACATATGTATGTAAATGCACGCGGTATAATATGCATTACCGATCACGAGCCACGCCGCGGTAGTTTTCAACGAGCTTACGGTTCGAAGTTCTGAACTGAAACTGCCGTGCCGTTACATCGTCGTTGTAATTGTTATTGCGCGCCCGGCGGCTTTATACTGTTTATTAGGTATGTTAAATTACTATCTATTGCTAAAATCGCATTATCGATAAAATGATCAAACGGAGAAAATTTTCGCTATTTGTAGACTGATTATATGGTGTATATGCTAATAATAATTATTAATAAATTCGTGAAAAATTTCGGTAAAATCTAAAGCATTAAAATAACCAATATATAGACAAAATATAGGAAATAAAATCAGTACGTTAAAAACAAACGTTAATACTCTGTGTCTGATAATTCCAGAATCCCTATTATACTTTAATTAAATACATTAATAATTTTTTATTAATTAATAATTATAAATGCTTTTTAAAAGTATAGAATAATACTAATTCTTTGGTTGAAACATTAGCTATATTTCATGAAAGATATAGAAGTCGAAAATTGACTTCTTATCAGGAACTTTCCAAATTTTAATGTAAATACTGTAAATAAATTTATTGAATTTAGGCTGCAGATAATATTCAAAGGAAATAACAGTTCCAGCCATCAATAATTTTAATTCACGAAATAAAAAGATGACAGTGTGGCAGACAATAGCGCACAGAAATACGTCGGGAATAACTTTAGTTTCCTAGATTCGTTGTCGCAATGAACTGGAGGTAGGAAACGAGGTAAGAGTGGCTTGAACTCGTCCACAACCAAGTTTCCCGGATGGATACTAACCTTAATACAAATCTTCGCCACTGGAGAGAGAAAGAGGGGGAGGGGAGAAGAAAGAGAGTGTCTAAGCGCGAAACTTCTGTGTGTATTAAATTATGTCGTATGACGCGGTTGGTCTCCAAAGTGGAGTTGTTTATATTTATCCTTGGACCGCCCAGCGTTCCTCATTCAGTGACGGCACAGTCTCACCCTCAGTGCAACGAAGGGGCGATAGTTTCCCTCGTAACTTGGTGGGGGTGTCGTTGGACCATTTCACGGTGATGTTGACGTCGACGACAACGACGGCCGCAGTGCTTGGGAACTTTTCACTTAAAGCTTTTTAGCGAGCTGCAATTTTTAGTATTTGTCGCGCTTCCGTATATTATCCTGGCCGTCAACGGTGACCAAAAGTTTTCCGCGGCAATCGATAACCCCGAGCCACTCCTGAGCGTACAATCTTCCTATCGATCATCGTTATCAATACTGCGATTTTCCACGTCACTGATGAAATTTCTTTCGAAGAATCTCATCGCGATAAGTTCGACGAGCGAATAATGCCTATAAACCGTTTGATCGTCACATTCCCGATTCTCTAAAGAAGTTTATACGAGGTCTCAAAAAGTCCTGTATAAAAGGAAGATTGGCTCGAGATTTTCCACGAAATCTATTATCGACAGTTACACGTTAAGAAAAATAGAACATATGAATGCTTTCACAGATGTTTACGTTACTTTATTATTAAATGTTATTTTCTGAAAAAATTATACGTATATCTTTTGCTTATGCACAATAAAAAAAATTAATCTCAATTTATGATTTCGTAAAATAATATAAAAATCTCAAGACAAATTCTAATGTAGAATGTTTTGTAAGATATTTACTTTATTAGGATTTTAATTTATTATTAAAATATTATTAGGATCTCAGGAAAGATCCTAATATTAGAACGGACGCGCAATACAAGCGTCGACAAGAAATACATGCAAATTGGGTGCGAACTGGTTGCATAAGCGAAACGGCTATTTTCGACCATCAATCGCTGATCGAGTCAGTGCAGGTCCCGTAACAATTTACGCTCGGGCGTCCCCATCCTAATTGAGAATATTGCTGGAAATTGGCTGTAAATTCATGCGTATCGTAGAAACCAGCAATTCCCGGCAGTTAATTAACCGGATAAAGCTCTGACGCGATCTCGCACATTTACGCTGATCCTTGTTACTTGGATGCTCGGCTGCTTGGTCACCTAGCAAATCCGCGCGGGTTCGAAACCGGAAGCCCGTAACGATGGACATGGTCAGCGTTAACGTACATAGTACACGGGCGAACGATCATTTTATTAAAACATTATTAACCATCGTATTTAGCATTATAATAAATAATACAGATTTTTGGTGTATATCTGCGGATAAAATATTTTGTATAACATCCGATTTGAAGTAATTTTAAATCGATGGAGAGAGATAATATAATTATTGATCGTTACACAATCATTGTAATTCATATTTCAGTCATCTCACAGACTTCTCAATTGATAAAATAAAAAATATTTCAACAGAATTGTCAAAATATATATAATACTACGTCAATCGTGATAATATTAGATCGATGCGATAAGTATAATAAAGAAAGATCTGAAGACGATTCTCTTTTATTCAAGTTATAAACTTTATCTTTATCGTTTATCTGACTGTCTAAAGTTGAAACTGCATCTTTGAGCTATTGAGTTCTGAGCTGTGCAATCGAGGGTCGGAGAAACGAATAATCATCTCGAGTTTCGGTATTCGATTTCGCTGTGGTAATACGAGAATTACCAATCAGCGCGCCGTGGCCTTTATTGGCGAAACACCGGTTGCTCATTATCATGATTTATGCGTTTAATATCGTTGCAATTGTATTAAATAATGAAATTTCGAGTCCGGGGATGAGGCATGGAGGTGAAAATGGTTACGTCGGTAGAAAAGGGACGGACGCCGAGAGGGGAACCGGCGGGACAAACTGGTCCCATGTGTGTTTGCTCAGCCGTGGAGAATAATGTACACTGGGAGGCGTTAATGAGATTTAAAAATAATGGTGATTACCTGTATTACTCATTAGGTATAACTCGCGGCGACGTGCGCTGTTGCGCCGTTGCGCCGTTGCTACACGGTTGCGATCTACCAGTCCAGTAGCAATTCCACGTTTTTGGTCCTCCGTCTTGCCGCGCCCTCCCGCGTAATGCGCGATACGCAAACGCGAATCCCACACCGGGGGCTTGGCGGCGCAGAATTACTCGCGGCAAAACAATGCCGCGGAAGAAAACTCATTATACCGCTATTACAATCCCCCTCCGCCTCGCGCGCCGCGGAAACCTTCGGGTTCGCTTTCTTAGTTCTCGTTGGAGACTCTCGCGTCGGCTAGGGACATAAATCGGAGAGCCGAGAAGAAACACCGATTAATTTAGGAGCCTTCGTGGCACAGCCGATACGGTCGTTATCACGGGAACGGAAATTAATCGTGCCGATCGATGCACGCGCGGCCATGCGTCTCGGCAGTTTCATCCCGCGAACGAGCCGGCGAAGATACCACGTGCAATTACGAACTGCCCCAGATGCAACCATTGTTTTCGCCCGGCTCTTGATATCGCAGATTCAACCGGACGCGAACCGGCATTCGCGGCATCGCCGGCTAATCGCAATTCCAGATATGCCGGCGAAGGACATCAAATCCGCGTTTGCTTATTGTACCCAAAGTGATGTACAGCCGCGCGGCGGAGCTGCTAACTGGCCCGATCCTCCGCTTGATATATGCCGTACCGGGGGCGCTCGGCACAACACTTATTCCCTCTCTCGCGCCCCGCCGCGTCGATGGCACGGCCGTTATTATGCCCATAATTCACCGCCGCTTTGACGTACACACCTCGCAAAAATATCGATCCTTATTGAAGAGGACGTACTCCTGGCCCTGATTTTCTCCCCACGGACGCCGCGCGCCGCCCTGCCCCGCGATGGAAGAAAGAGAGGATTGCCCCCTCGACGACGACGACGTCGGGGGTTGACGGGGCATCTTCCTATGTCGCTCCGACGTGCTTTCACGTATGATAAATGGTCATTGAGAAAACGTCGGGCCGGTATTCGTTTCATATCGCAATCCACGTATTCGTATCAAAAGTCAGCTATACGATGTTACTAGACTGAAAGGTGGCACAACAACGAAACAGGCGGAACGATGGTACCCTTATGAATATCAAAATTTTATTACGAACAAATAAATGGAAAACGTAGATAACATCGGGTAAAGAATAATAATGCATAATCACGTCCTCTAATTTTGACTTGACACATTTCAACGGAAAAAAAAATTTTTTTTTAATCAATTTTATGACAAAATTAATCATAAAAATATATCTTAGTACAAGTTGAGAATTTATTGCGGGTGAAAAATAGCTTTTAGAATAAATTAAATTCAATTTTATGATAATTTCAATTACAGTTTGCAGTCGAAGATACGAACTGCACTGTACCAGCAGTAGCACTATACACGTTCGTCGATATAACAAGGTCGACGCGCCGGAACAGCGGAAAGGATTGGTGTGGGAGGGGAAGACTGTTGCGGGAGTGGAAATGGGGTTTGGGACGCGCGAGAGGTGGCCAATGCCGTTTTATGCATACCGAATGCATACCCACCCATTCTGATGCATCGCATGCATGGACAATTGATTTATGGCCGAAATAAACCGCTCGCCTTTTCGATAAATAGAAAACCCCCATAATACCGAGCGAACCACTGGATCTTCCGTGCATTTCGTTCAATATATAAAAGCTGTATTTAGTGTGATTATACAAACTCTCAAGATCTATCAAAGATTTATCTTTTGAATCAGGAAGCTCTGTCTTTCGTTCGATTAAAATTCAACAATGGCTTTCAAATATTACAAAGTGTTAATCAAGCAGATTATTAATTATTAATTAGCAAATTATTAATCAGCAGATACTTAAAAGGTCGATAAAAAATTAAAATAGGAACAATTATACATTATATAGCATAAATTACATGTTGAAATTCTTTTTCTAGACAGCTAGATAAACATGAAGAGAAACAGATATTCCGCTTTCCTCATAGAAATTCCATCGAAGATTAACGAGGAATAATCTAAAAAAATTGCTCGGTGATGCAAATTTGTTAAAAATATATACGACTTCGTTTATAGTGAACGGTTGCCGCAAATTTCGACATTTTAACGCCGGCGTTTTCTCTCTTTCTCCCTTTCTTGTTTCGCGAAATTCTCTATAAATTTTTGCGTTGCCGCGCTGCCGAACGCTTGCGGAACAGTCGGTGACCGTGCGCTTAAAGGATTTATCCACTCTCTCGGCCGAAGTAGCGCTCGGGCGAAAGAATCCTTGGATTAATGGCGTCCTACTTTCGACGCGGACATGGAAAGAGAACGTGCACACGAGGAGGATCGGAAAGAGGGTGAAAGATCGCAAACTAATGTCGGAGAACGACGAGGGACAGCGATGGGGATGGCGGCGGCAACCGTCGGTGGTTGGAAGAGGGTCCGAGGGAGGATCGGTCGATTGTAACGTATATTAAAATTCCAATATCCAGACTTCGGATAACTTCTGTCGTATATCATGCGAACCCGAACGCTGCGAACTAGCCTGCTCCGAGGTGCACGTTCTACAAACTGCTAGACCCTCTCCACTTGAAAATCTCGAATCGACGAGCGTCCCCGTGAAGACGTATAAGATAAACCGTTTTATGTGCAAAGTTACAGCAAAATGCATATTCATCGCGCTTCTCTCTCCCCCTCTCTTTCTCTCTCTCTCTCTCTCTCTCTCTCTCTCTCGGCGCGCGGGGAAGATTTCGAAGGTAAAACTTGAGCTGAAACCCGGAGTATCAAGGGGGTAAATCGTCGCCATTGTCCCCGCTTCCGTTCCATGACTTCTTATTAATAAAATTGTACGCTCGATTAAATTTAATCGGCTGCGATCGTGCGAACGATAATTATTACTCATTAAAAATTACACTGTCCCAGTTATGATATTCCATGCTACGATAACGAGAACAAATAGCAAACGAACGGCTCTTACGGAAATTAGGTGGTAATTTCAACCGTCGCGCATCTCTCAGGTTTAATGTCTCAGAAGCCTTTATTTCCCGTCATATTTCACGTCGAACGAGCGAAGAGGCACGAAAATGTTGAGATTTATAGTACATTGAAAGTAATTTGCTCGATCGCCAATGCCACGTGCGTTCCCCAGCCGCTGATTAGACGACGTTGCGTCGTTCGAAAGTGAAACTGGCTTTAAGAGATTTCGCGCGCCGCAGTCTCTTTCTCTTACTCTCGCTCGATTCTTCCTCTTTACATTCGGCGGCGCCGGTAGAAATCGGATGGAATTAAGGATCGCGCTCACAATGGCAGTGGCTACGAGGCCGTTCCGATCCTTACAATAGATGTAAGATAACCGTGGAGCCTCTCTCTATCCTCGGGAGTCGTAGGAGTGTCCCGCCGATAGATTTATCGTGGTTTTCTTGCGAGAAGTTCCTCCTTCCTTAGCGGCTATCTGCGATCTATGCCGTGCCCTTTTCTCCCCTCGGTGTCTCCCTTGACTTCACCGACTGCCGCTATCGCCACTATCGGTCGCTGCAATGCCCTCTCGCCTTACGCTACGGCCGAAACTCGAAAGCTCGATCCGCCAAAGAGATCCGTAGAATTGACAACTCGCGGCATTCGTATTCCTCTCTCCTCGTCGTTCCCCGTACCGTTCGCCCCTAGACTACTCTGCCGTTCGCATCCATCGAATTTCCACCCGGTTCGAGGTCCCGCATCGTCTCCGAACGACTTTCGATCCCATCTTCAGACGAGAGAAAGAGAGAGAGAGAGAGAGAGCAGTCTCATTTTTGTACTCTCGCTCTCGTTCGCGAATCGAGATTTTTATGGCTACACGCCTGATCCGTCGATCGGCGCGATATTACGACGCTCTGATGACGCAAAAATAATAGGAAAAAAAAAACGTCTGGGCCCGAGCCGCACGTACGTGATATGCTAAAATTAATGGTCTATATTTGCGCATGTAGAGCGCTTCATCGCAAGAAGGCTGATACGCAGCTGGAACGTATTATCCCTGTGAAAAAGTGTCCGAGGTACGATCAGACGCGAGAGACACGAGACAAGAGCGAAAAGACAGTGCGTGTCCAGAGCGCGTGAATCGCATAATTACGAAATTCTACACCCGTACGGCCGAATGCGGTTTCCGGTCGAATTGTCCACGAATCCACATAAATGTGGCACGCACTCATTTTGCGGCGCGGCTCAGCGAAACTCTACTGCGTCGCCCGACACAACTAACCACCGTTGATGTCGACGCAATATGTTCATTATGCGTGCCCATTGTCCATTCATACCGCCCAGCAATATGTAATTGCTTTTGTTGCGGTCTCGCGAATAGAGAGCGACGCAGTTCTACAAACTCGTATTTATCTAGAATACGCAGACGTTACATGCATAGGCATAGTTATCGCGCAGCGATTCCGAATCGACGTAACCAGATTGTATCCTCGTGACAACAGTTTTGAATCAAAATTTTGGGAATCGTTTTCCCTCATTGTCTCACCTGCCAGTATTTCCAATTGAAATCCAAGGATCTCGGGGATCGTATTTTTTAAATTAATTCCTTAATCCGACGGATTTTCGTCGGCGACATTTACATTGAACTCGAAACAAGTTTTATCTCCAATAAATTGGAGAACAAAATTTGACGAAATTTCGAAATAAAACAGATTAAATTTTCGATCGATTTGTTGAGTTATCGGAATATTTCCATCGTGCGCGGGAATATACGTGCGCGCGTTTCGAACAACCTTTCCTCCATTAAATCTTATAAATGCAGTCGCGCACGTCACCGACAGGCAACCAATATTGGCTCGTCTCCTGCTCGTCGCCGCCACACCTTTCGTCTCTCGTTTTCTCACTTAGATGCGCGAGATGAAAATAATTTACCAAGATGTCGCAATAAAACGCACTTCAACTACTTGCGTTTTATGTACCGAGATAAACATTCAAGTCAAAAGGAGCTTTAAAAGGGTACATAAAAAAAAGGTTTGTTTGGGATAAAAAATACTTTTCAAGTTTAAGCTGAAAAATAAATTTCTCTTAAAAGTAGAAAAAAGAAATCTTTTTCCTAAACAGTTTACATAGTCTTAAATTTTATTTTACAAAAGAAAATATTTCTCCTTGCTTTCTAAAATAATTTGTTCAATAATAAAATAAAGGCAATGTTACAATATAAATTTTCGTTTTCTTTCTTCATCCTTCTCTTTTTAGGTAACATTATGTTAATTTGTTGAAATTTATAACGTATCTAAAAAAAATAGGCAAGATATAAAATTGTGCCGGTTTCTCGAAAAATCCCGAAAAAGAGAGAGAAAGAGACAGCGTGGGTGCGTAGGTTGATGAAGAAGGCGGTTCGAAGAGGAACAGAGAGCACGAGGAGGGCGTCGGTGCAGACCGAGTGAAGTACGAGCCGGTAACGTCGGCCGGGAAAGTGACTGCTTTTAAACCGTCTGCACCGCGGGCTGATTGATGGAGTTTCCTAGGACCGAATTGCTTCCTAGGCATACTCCGGGATTCCGTGGGACTCGGAGCGTAACCGCGACGTGTAGGGAGCTCCCGTATACCCGACACGTCGAGGACTAGGCACGGTAACGCCATTACGCAAACACACGTTTCGACGGCAGCTTCTTGTCCCCTCCCCAACGAATAATCGCGACGCCGTGACGACAGAGTTCAGTGGTTTTGAACCCTCGAAGAGAAAAAGCAGAACAATTTTTCGATATCGTCGCATTAGTTTGGCGACGAAATAAAATTCTAAGACCGTAAAAGAAGCGATGCCTATATAGGAAAAAATATTCTTTGCATGATGGAAATGATTTCCATAATGCACGATGAAATCAAAGTTTTCGATTCCATTCGAATCTTTCAATTAAAAATGAAGGACGAATATAAGAAGAAAAAATACGATACGCGTGCAATATCTATGACTGCGACGATATTATTATTTAAAATCACGAAGGTACGCGAGAAAACCTCAAGTTAAAATTTAAATACGACTTTACTGCATTATTTAAACGCAATTATTCTCTTTAGATTTTCTTCTCCATAGAAGATTTAAACCAAGAGACCGAAAATTTAACCGCAATCCATGATGAACGATTCTATGGCAGACCACTTACTTCATTATGATCGTTTCTTGCAGTCAGCGGGAGTGCTCGGCCATTAATATAGCTTCCACCGATATCAGTGATGGATTAACCCACTTGCGCGCGTTATTACTGGTTAGTCCACGTGTCCGTGTCGTTTATTTGCCGATTATCAGCTCAAATCCTCGAAGTTTGATCTCTCCTTCTCTCTCGCTAGAGTTCTTCTAGACCGAGGTTTTATTAATGAACCGACGTCATCCTATCTTCCGACGGCAACCTCGTCGGTTGCATTTATGAAGGAGAATCGCTTGGCGATCTCGCTGCCTACCAAGAAAGAGCGGCGACGACTTATTTTCACGTCACGTGCAGCACTCGTTAGTCTCGAGCGCATAAAAAATCGATAGTTGGAGAGACCGTCAGCAACAATACGTGGAAAGTTTAGGTTTTCGTAATCTGATTAGATTTCATCGCGCTTAAATTATAACGTTAAAAAAAAAAATATATATATATATAAAGAGAGAATGAGGATCGATTAAAGATTTATGAAAAAAATCGATCAAGCTGAAATTAACGGAATTTCTGTTTTAAAGTAAATAATGATATACAAGCACAGAGCAATACTTTTGAGCCTATTTTTCATACGAAATGGGCGAGCGAAGCCCACGGGTAATTTAATCCACAGAAGCTGACTAATGTCGCATAGCTTCTACATCCGTTGACGGTATATCATCGTTGCACGCCGTACACACCGTCGTGTCCGAATGCGGGATACGTTTCGGGGTGGAATAAAGCGGGGTGCGTTCAACGGCGTGGCAACGTTTAGCGTTACCGCGCGGATGAATGATCGCATTCCGATAGGAACGATGACGGGAGCGTTGGTAGCCACCGGTGATTCTGGCATTGGGAAAGCATCGAGGCGAATGCCGATACGTAACGTTGGAGGTCGTTAGACGTCAGCGGACAGAGCGGCATAAATCAGAGAACCCGGGGTCAGCGATAGGCGGGGGGTGTAATTACCAGAGAAGGTGATTATTCGGAGACAGCGAGAAAGAGCGAGTGAGGGTAAAAGGGACATGTAGAAAGCGAGGGAGTGAGCGAGAGAGAGAGAGAATAATAGCATAGGAATATATGGAAGAGAGAAAGGGATAGATTGCGCTAAACAGAGAGGGTGGACGAGGGTGGAGGGTGCCACGGTGCTAGATTGCACACACAGTGCCGCAAAAAGAGCGACCAATCTACATACATTTACATTGCACGGGTTTTGTTATCCGGTCCGACCCCCCCCTCCCCCTTTCTCTCTCTCTCTCTCTCCTCTGTCTCTGTTTCTCTCTGTCTATCCCTCTCTCTTTTTCTCTCATGTGAAACCACGCCAATCCGAACGAGCCATCGAGTTAGGTTGGGAGTCGGTATCTACGGTTGCCGGCGGCCGTTTTATTTCGCGAGTTGGTGTGCCGCTGCGCCCTTTCTCCCTCGTGGATTGCCAATTAAACGATCACCTAGGGTCTGAATCCCGTGGGAAAAAAGCGTCGATTCGCGGTGCCTTTTATTTCAAACGGGACAAAGGAAAACCTTCCTCCGGTCGCGTTTAATCGCGCGGCAGCGCTGACAATCGGCCGGAAATATGCGGTCGTACGCTAAACCTCGAAGTCGAGAAGCTCGGTGACGTGTGCCGGAATGACGTGTAGCGGAATAACACACTCCGCTAAGTATCGTCGTGTCCCGATGATTCGCGTCGCGCGCGACACTGGAAAGTGGAAGTTGAGAATCAGACACGGCAGCGCGGATTCGCGTGGAATAGACGGGCCGTTAAACAACGGGAAGCGTCCCCGAAGTTGGTACCTATCGCGACCCGACGACGCGCCATTAGCGACCTAATTCGTCCCAAGGGTGTCCTTTAAGTGCACACTCCGCCTGCAGGAAACTACCGTCGGAGTCGGAGAGCAGCCGCGGCGAGCATCCGCGCGACTCTCGAGTACGCGAGATTTTTGTCAGCAGGCAATCTGCATAGATTTACATCCGTTTAGTCGCTTAGTTAAGCGCGTTATCAAAGTCGCTCTCTCGCCGCGCTACCTCGGGCGCTTTTGGGTAATAGAGGGTCATTCCTGCTACGGTCGACAAGGGGCAGCAGAGAGGAGCTCTCTCTCTCTCTCCGCCACTTCGCGTACCATTCACCTATTTTTCTACGCCATCTCGCAATTATGCCTGGAACGCGTGCGCTATCCGCCGCGCTGCCCCGGTTAACTTCAACGACGTCTGTATTCCGTACGCGTTGCGCGGAGGAGTCGAATATATTTCGCTCTCGCGGCTCTACCTCTCGCGTTGCGTATTCAGGAAATTTCACACAAATTTATGCATAAAAATTTAGATATTCCGCGTTTCGAAGAGAAAAGAATTCGCGGCGGCGATAACAAAGAGAGTCCGAAGTTTCTTTCGTTGATTACATTAATGGCGATTGTGCGGATGATTTGTGAGTTACGTTGATTTATCGGCGGTAGCACGAATCCCGCCACATTTTCCATTATGAGCTACCGGCGATTCGCGCTCCGGTGGTTCCGCGTTAAAGCGCAATTCCGATAACATAACCGCAAGTTATCGCCTCTTAGAGCCCAAGAGTAAATCCACCACTTGGTTCGGATCAGGTAGCACCCAACGAACCGGTGGATTTACCGCGGCGCTATACAGAAAGCCAACAACATTTTGTCGGGTCATCGTGTAGATGCTAGCTATACCCACCCTTTCCCCCTTGCGATCCTTGCGCTCGCTTTTTACGCGGGGATGAAATTTCTGCCGGGAACAGATGGTGTCTCGCCGGTAACGACTCCATCTCTCGACCTGGATGGTGTATCTAAAGATATACTACGCAAAGTGTTTCCATCTTGGTTGTGAGGCGTCGCTTCGCGGATGAATTCTATCCAAGACGATATTTCCCCCCTCGCGCTATCAATGTATAGTCGAAAGCGATGTATCCTATGTTTAAAAAAAAAAACAGCCGAAATTTCGCACGAAGATATCGATCGGCGATTATCGATCGCGGACGGCCAATCGTTTCTCGCGTTGCGTACCTTTAATAGGTCTGGATAAATATTTGTGGTAACCTTCCAATTTCTCCCGGTGAAGGAAGAAAATTGATTCTACCGGCTACGTTTGTGGTGTAGCAGTTCGTGCAGACAGTGCTCGGCAAGCAGCTTAGAAGAGAGAAACGAGATCGAGAGGAAACGGAATGGAGAACGAAAGAGAGGGAGAAGAGGGAGAAGAAAGAGAGAGCGAGAACATAGCGCGGGAGAGATCCAATGTGAAATACTGTTTCATTTTACATTTTCATATAAACTACTGGCAGACTCTTTTAGATGCAAATGCAACGTTTACCTAACCGGTCCGCGATGCATCATCTCACATCCATGCGGAACGCCCAGCCGACGAAACCGTGACTTTCTTCCGACGCGAATGCCATCCACGGGATCCCTTTTTGTGGTACTCGTTGAATTCTCAAGACGCGTTGTGTAGTGTCGAAAGAGAGCGATGTGGAGACTCGGCGATCTACATGGCATCCGTTTTGACATACCACGCAGCCAGAGCTTCCCTCTTGCGAGAAGGTAAATACGCGTCCCTTGAAACCGTCCATCACCGTGAGAGATCCCAGAGGCAAACAATCGCGGGAGTGTTGCAAAAACACGTTTGAACCATTTCGAGAATATTTTGTATACACACTATAAATTGAAAGGTTTTCTGATGGACGTGGAATTTAGACAACTGATTATGCGGCAATATCACGAAATCTAATTACTTCTCCAAACAATCCTCAAGGCAACCGTAAACACAATTATGCCGTTAGGCTTTCTTTGGGCGACACTTGAAAATTAATGTATTAACGGGAAATATTTGCAGGATCCGCATGGCAAGTACACGTATACGCGGCACCGTTTCCCGGTACTAATCCCGATGAATGTTCCGGTGCGTACCCGCTAAAGCTATGGTGAAAACCGGGCTCTCCCGAAATGGCGGCGCATGTATACCTATAACACCGTTGGGGTGTTCTCGAAACTGCGCGCGGCCCATAAATCTCGAACAAAACTAAGCTCCTAGCCCAGGCTGGCGCGATGTAACTTTAAAGCCCGTTAAGTGATTATTAACGTTCCTGCCTCCGCGCGGCAAGCCGTGTTAATATGCAAGAAACCAGGCTGTTTTGAAATGCGCGGCCCGTAATTACTCTTCGACCGAGGACGACGGTGATGCACTTGTCGATACGCGCTTGCCGTAATAATCGAATTAATCATTCATCGTCATGAATACGCATTATATGCCGCGCCTGCTATGAATAATGCCTTATCCGTTCGCTTTAAAATATTAAAATTCAATGGCGATGGTAAATCCGCGCAAACGTCGCGATCTTCAAGTTCCTAATGCTCTCAGGCATGACGCTGTAACCTGGATAATGTTAAAAACTGAAACTCCCATCAGTGTAAAGTCGACGCGAAACTCGCATAAATACGGTTTTACAAGAACTTTTTATCGCAATAGCTTGTAGTCCTCTTCTCCATCGTAATTCTAGCTAAGAATGAGATTATCGAGTTTTCTACTTTTAATATTATTTCCCGAAGATATAAAGTCAAACAAAATTACCAAGAAGAAAAGTAAAAGCTCTTTTACTCCACGCATAAGATGCATCGAGGCGTATCATGTATCACGCTCTTTCTCTTATAAAATATTTCTTTTTAAATGTTTAATCGTTTATAATTTAAAAAATATTTCGCTATTTTTCGCAAAAAAATCAATTTTAAATAAAATCCAAAAATATTCAATTCAGTTCCGTATAAATATACGGATTAGTCTGCAAGCGATAAAAAGAAATATAATCAATATGCCACGCACGTGTATGTGAACAATAAACCGAGGCAGGAATTAACGGTTTGGCGTGCAACTTCACTATTACGAAGGAATTAGTTTTGCGAACGAAATGCTTAGTCATTACCGGTCGCGAAAATACATAGCAGGTTGTGCGCGAGTTATGTTCTTTATTATTAATTTTAACTCGCGTAACGTCAAATTAACGTAGTTAGGCCGCGAAAGCACCTCTTGAGCTCGTAGCCTACGAGCCTTTTGTCGATATATATGTCCTTAGCGAAACAGCCAGCCTTCGCGGGTTCTCATTTTATTTCTTTTTCCTTTTCCAAACATCGCTTCCTACCGTAAACCCTCTAGTTAACGACGACTGCGAACCCGATAAGGGGCTTCTCTCATTGTTGTTCTCTCCCTGACCTCCGTTAGGCTCCTTCCGTTTTCATTTTATCACTACCTTGAGAGATTTGCCGCGATAGCGCTCGGCCTACATGCGAGTAATTATGCTAACTAAATATCGGCTGACCTTCGTCAACGAGATTTAACAGTATTCGATGCGATAACTCGTTTACGAGAGCGCATCACGTCATGATACAATAACACGATGGATTCTGTCGTAAGCAATAATTAATTGAATGAAAACAATGTAAAATTAAGAAATCGAATAACTGCATCTAAATGTCTTAACAAAACGGAATGTTATCACGCAAGACAACCCTGATGCAAATACTACGTCTTATATACTCCTGTGACATTTCTAGCAAATCCTTGAGCATATCTCGAGCTTTACATTTTATCATGTCGCGGCAATGTCAGCCGAGACGCGACGTGGTGTCTAAGGCTGCGCAAAGTATTTTCAGACTGGTAAAAACACGAAACATTATCCCTATCTCACATAACATTCGGTGTACTCGTACGCGATGGCGTACACGAGCTATCTTCACCTGTTCGCGGTAAGAACAGGGCTGTGTCCTACAGAGGGCTTTCATCGCTCGTCGTGCACGTCCCATATCTCCGGAGAAAATAACCACTTAAGCTCTTATACGAGAAGGGAAAGGAGCTCGAGGCGGCGACGGGCGAGCCGAGGACAAGAGAGACGAAGGTGGATAGAGAAAGATAAGAGAGGATGGTCCTGGAGAAGAGAGGTCATGGTAAGGTGGATTGCTCGGCCCCCGTAAAATTACTCCTGGCTATCGTTCGTCCCCCCCCCCCACTTTCACAGATGCGTCGGAGACCCCTTCTCAGCTGCCGAAGCGCGGAGAGACACGAGGGGAAGAAGCCCGTCATGGAACCTAGATGGGTCTACATCTACTTAATGCCCGCCGCTATCCGGAACAAATTACTCGGGGGACCGAGAAATTAAGTCGACATCTTTGCAGGATCCACCACACGGGGATTAGTTAGCATAGACTAATCCCGCCGCTCGACGGCCGACTGGATTCCTTTAGTTCTTTCGCAAATTACACATAGCGGTCTTTAAAATCGACATTCGAGAAGATTAGTCACTCGATCATGGAATAAATTAATTGCGCCATCGTCTTTCTTTAACAAGAGACCTCGAGAAAAATGTAGACTGACGAGCATTCACAAATCTGACATTATGAAACGTGAAAAATAAAGAAAGACGCAACAACATTTTGTACGTTTAAGTTTGCTACTATGTAAAAATTTTAAACTTTCATTACTTTTACCTTTTTTTGTTTTATTGTATGTTCACAGCAAATATAAGCAAAAAATATTCCTGCATTTTTTAAAAGAGAAAAATGTTGCTATCTTTCTTATCTTTCTCGTTTCGTTTCGTATTTGATAAAACTAAATTTCGTCTATCTACTTAATATATTAATACTTAATATCCCATCGATGACATTTATTCTACGTAGTAGCATAGTAAACTGTAAAGTTTCGACGATATCATATACGAACTAAGATGGCACTTGAAAAAGTTGATGGATATTTACATTCGCTCGCTGCGTAGAACGGTAAAAAAAGCTAGGAAGCTCGAGCCGATGGAACCCAATTCACACTCTATATCTGCGATAGAGTGAGTGACCTCGTTTTACACCCTACACCCGGTCAATCCGAGTATTGGGAAACTCGAGGTTTCCGCAGACCGCGCAATACGGCCTTTACGTATCGATGGAAATTGAATACGGCATATCGGCGGGACAGGAAGCGGGGTATTCGTCAAGTCGAAAGTTCGTAGGCGAAAGCCCGCGACGTCGCGCGAGGCTGCCGGGCCAATAACAGTCGGAAACCACTTGAGCGACGGCACTTCTCACAGACTGCCGGGGAGATTTCGTTTCTCGCGCCAAGCTGAGGCAAATCAAACAAAACCGAAATCGGAGAGACTCGGCATGGATCAGCTAAGCCAAGCCCATCCGTAGCTGGCTAAACGGTAAACTTATCTAATCCAACTTCTCGCGCGCGCGCGCGGGCGCGGGTAAGGGAGAGACAGCGAGAGAAAGAGAGGACGTGTGGCAAGCCGAAGTGATGGAGGAAACGGAGAGTGGGACCAGATAGACACTGCAGTCTATCTAGTGGATACTTTTCGTTCCTAGCAACCGGGATACCAAGTTTATTCGGCGTGCTTGAGACCCGACGGCTCCGCGGGGATTCTTTAATTACTCGAGCCGGAACACGGGCCCTGCTGTTTAATCAGTCGTTCGCTACTTTCCCGGTGTACTTGAAGCTTTCGCACGGCGTCAAGGACTACAAAAGTGCCGGACGGAGGGACAATATTTGCCACTGATCCTGAATCGGTTCGCGAAAATTAATCAGATTTCAGACGACGTCGCGCGTTTACCGTATCGCTTTGTCTTCACGAGAAGTTTTCTTCAGTGATAATTCGTCCGATTAATGAAACTACAGTCGAGAAAGAGCTTTTTCGGATAATTAGGTCGCTCTCCCCCCCCCTCCCCCTTCACCAAGTTGCGGTGCGAATCCAATTTCCAGATCCGGTGGAAAGTTTCGCGACGGCCGGCCATACTTCGTACTCCAATTTGAGGAACATTGGTTTTATAAGCCGTCGTTAATCGCGGCGAACCGGAGCAGCTGTTGGGGGCGATCCTCTGGGAAGGCCCGAGCCAGCACGAGAGATCGCGGCGATTTCGAGATAAGGTTCGAGGCTTGTTGGTGCAACCTGACCAACGTTAAACCCCAAATCCCCATGCGACCATCCGAGTTGAGCCTTGCGGTGTTGTGGCGGCGTTGGCCGACCTCTCCGCAGGATCTATCTTGAGAAATCCTCCCTCCCTTACCGGAGCCGCGAGAGAAGCTGCCCCGTAGTTAACTGAATGCTGTTCAATGTGCATTCACCGCAACAGCGTCCGCGGTATCTAAAGGTCTTAGAATCGCTTTCGTGCGAGAGACAGAAGCTACTTCGGTGTCTGAAGATTCGTTAAAGCCGCTATCGGATACTGTTTCGATGCACAATGGGCGGGATTCTTGCCGCGGACAATGGCCGTCATACTCCGACGCGCTTTTCTCAACGCGATAACTTAAAGAGGCCGTCTTCTCAAGCATGTCATTTTTCGTGCGGCGGTTTATATTCATTTGAGATGATTCTCGACCCGAGATGATAGAAGACCGGCAATAAAATTTATGCGTTCTCTCGCGATCTCGCTTCCCTTCCGCCCGAGCCACTAAGTCTTTGTCCGACGGAGGTGAACGCGTCTTCGAAAATGGTCGGGATTCATTTCGCGGCGAGAGACGAGGAGCGCGGCGCGCCGATAAGATAATTTTTCCGTAAATTCAAGATGGCAGCGGCTGATGGAAGGTCGCCGTCGTGCCAGTTATTATACCATTTCGCATTATGCGGAAGCTACTCGCTCGGAGCTTCGCCTTTGCCGGGTTCCTTGAAATGGATCCGAATAATTTATAATATTGGTTTATCTTATGAGATATTCCGCAGTCCTGCCTCATGAATCTCTTCTTTCTTTGTACCAACAGTACGTACGCTTTGCGAGTCAATTTCCCCGAAGGTGCCGTATAAAATCCTGCGGTCCGCGGAAACCAGTAATATCGCGAAAATCAATAATTTTAAGGTTTAAAATATTGCACAACTTAATTGCGACTACCTGATTCCGCGATTCAATAGTCAAAGGAGCTGAAGTTTAAATTAATTAATATTTTTAAATTCTAAATGATTTATATAAAATAACAATATTTTTAAATATGACACGACTTGACAATACATATTTTTAGATAGATAATACATTTTTTGTATTTTTTGTGGCCTCTAAATATTATACAAAATAGGATATATTCGCGCAAATAAAAACGCCAAGCACAAAACCTTTGAAACATGTTTAGATGGAAACTTCAAAATCGATTTCCCTAACGACCGACTTTCTCCAATGTACGTCGTGACGTTCCAACGCAGTGATTAATTAATCCATTGTCATTAGACTGATTGTGCATAGGGTTGCATTACTCTGTCAAATCTCCGGCGTGAGTCCAGCAATATGCTAGGCTAAAAGGTCCTGTGCACAAAGCCAGCTGGGAGACGAATATGGTTCAATGATAGTTTTTATCGAGGGTGTTTCTAAAGGGGTGAAAAATTGCACCGCTCAGCTGAAGTTGCCAACGGGCTAACCGAGATATTTGCCCAGGAATCGAAGGACCAGGCAAAGGGGGAAGAAAGAATAACGAGATAGTAGCAGATAGACGAGACGAAACGGGGAGGGACGAAATAACGATAACAAAACGAACGAGAAAAAGAAGGTGAAAGGGGAGAAGATTGCGAAGGGCGCAATGTAGGGCTGGAGCCGATCTGAAACAGGGCGCGCGAATGACAAAGGGATGTACACGTTGATCAAGGGTAGGCGCGAAGGGATAGGAGAGTGATAAAAAGGACGACGGCACGTTATGGGGATGAAATTAATATTTGTTGCCACAGCTTTTTACTGTCAATTATCAGGATTATTTTTATGAACGTGTCCAATAATTTCGCAAATCTGGGAGACACACCGTAAATATTATTTCATTAAATCGGCGATTATTGCGCGACTTTGTTAATTTCGCGCATCGCCTTCCGTACGGATTGGATTGGTTCGCAGCCAGCCTTTGTTTATTTATATTTAAAAATAAGGTTCGATAGGTTCCCCCTCCCCGCGTTTCGCGTACACAACGATCGCGATGGATGTCCCGTTCTACAGAACGGATATCCTCTGTCGTCGATTATTTATGCGTCCAGCGGACACATTTCGGATGGAGCGCGTCCCGGAATTATTTATTTATGGATATCATAAATATCAGGGCGACAGTAAATTTATCGGGGGGGGCCGATGCGCTTGAAAATGACGAAACGAGGAGAATCGTGGCGCTTTTTTCACCGGAATACGAGAATTTTGAAATGATTCACGCTTCGCTCGATGCCGAATCACGTCGTCGTCGCTGCGCGGCGGTGGAAAGGGCTCCTGAAAGGCGATAAATCACGGTTCATAGAAATCAGCGGCCTTAGGAAACTCACGTCGTGCCACACTCGCTATTCCGCGATATCTGGCGCCATTGGCGGAAACGTTTTAGGGCGCGGAAATTACCGGAAATCTCTCTCTTTTGACTTGGTCGTGGCACGATGGATGAAACCGTAATTCCCAGTTCCCTTCGCCCTTCCCTCGTTACGCTCGATAATGCGTCTGACGGATACGTCGTTGAAAACGCGTTTTCTCATTGCCCCGCTTTTACGCCCTTAAAATTCTATCGAGATACCGAACACCATTTGAAAGAGATCAATATTAATCCATCCAAATTCCGCGAACGCTTAACCCTTTGTCATCTATGGGACATAATACAATTATTTTCCACAATTTTCTTCATCGTAATTTAATCTAAGAAAAATAAGAAATTATTTTGATTTTGTATATTTAAAAGCGTAAAAATGAAAGGGAGACGAAACAATGCACAAACAATAAATAATGTATCTGTACGTGCAAGTAAAAATATGGTAAAAAAAAAAAAAGAATAAATACGCCAGACTTATATATAACAATAGATTTATCAGCGAACAACGCGATACACGGGCACTTTTTGCACGCTGTACCAATCAACTTCTCGTCAATTGCGACAGCCTCGGCGAAATCAAAAAGTGTTAACGCCGCCACACCGATACCACCGCCGACAGCAAAGCGCACGGGGACGTCGCGACCACAGAAAATCCCACGCGGCAGCCTGCCTGCGCTATCGGCGTCCGCTCGCGTTTCCGTTTTGCATTTCAAATTCCCACGAGCAAAGCGACCGGTTAAATTCAACGTGTGTGCACGCGCGTGTGTACGAGCATCGCGACTGGCAGACAGACAAGCGGACCGCATCGATTCCCACCACTTTCGGCTTAACGCGGCTTCAGCCGACCGTGGACCACGTTCTTGTGGGATGGTACGTGCCTGAGAAAGAAAACACCGAGATTGTTTCGAATAGCCGCAGCAGTAGGACCGGACAGCGGAGGGAAAGGAGGGGAGGGAAGGGAAGGGGAGAAGGAAGACGGCGCGCGTGGGACGACGAGGAAAATGGAGAAAGGCGGACGAGCAGGAAGCAAGGCGATTCCGAGAGCAAAAAGCGGTATGCGGTAAGCGGCAATGAATTAATCGCCGTGAACAGTGCAAGCTCGGTCCGACCTCCGACCAAAATCCCGAGCCGGCCCTCCATTCCGCTTCCCTCCGCCGCCCGCCTACATCTCTGCTGCCCTCGAACCTGCAAAGCCTCCCCAAAACCCCTAATGCCGGCGACCGCAGCCATTGCCTCCGCCTCTGTCGTTTCGGCCGTGGCAAGCAACGATCGTCCTGCGACGGTGATTACCGTATTAGTTTAAGAAACGACGCGGTTCTACCCTGAAAGCGGCGAGAATTGAGAGTGGCCACCGGCAAGCACGATTTACAATACAATACGCTAGAATTAACGTAGCAGTTCCGCTAACGGAAGATGCCGCTCTTAAAATTGTACGACTTTCATGCTAGTTTTCTAATGTTGCGCCATTTTCCTTCTTTGCGCACGTGCGCGAAATCTCTACTGTCTCTTGAAGTCTAACTGGATATTTTCTAACGTCTTTATCGTTCTACAACTTGGCGACCCTCAGAAAATGAAGGTTTCAGACTTGAAATCGCTACCCTTTCGCCTGAAGATAATATAAGGTTCAATCTGCAGTAGAACCGTTTCCGAAGTTTGGAACTTAAGCCACGCGGATCGAAGTGACTGTTATTTCGGATCACGATCTCCACGAAGTACGGACTACCCTTCGGTCCCTTTTATTTCCGCTTCACTGTCTGCTTCTTGCGACATTTGCAAAATGACGATAAGTTTAAGTGCGATTTCACGATACTATATATATATATATATATATATATATATAGAGCGAGAGAGAGAGAGAGAGAGAGAGAGAGAGAGAGAGAGAGAGAATGGAATCTTCTCTACGTGGAATTCTCGAAGATTTCGCGGAGAAACACTAACTTGAAAGAGCACATTTTCATCTTCCTTTTTTGTACAACAAAAATGCGCCGTTTATCTTGCACCGATTACTTATTCAGGTCGCTTCTATTACTGCCTGAATGATGTAAATCTAAGAGATCCGAATAAATACTGCAACATTAACAAAGAAAGTCTTTGGCGATGAACGCCATGAAACGCATTGAGCATCCCGATACGTTATCGCTAAGTAACTCCTCCGCCACGCTTTTTTTTTTACTTCCGCATCCGGCTAGCTCGCGGCGACCGATATCTGGCCTCAAAGCGAGCATTACGAATGTTTCTCCTTGAGGCAGCTCACGTAGGCAACATCGACTCGACCTATTTCGTGTCCATTCAGGCTACTTCGAACGAGTCTGTCTCGGTTCCCTTCGCTCCCCGTCCCCGAACAGCTCCCTCCCGTCGCAGGTGGATGCATGCAACGCTGCACTTCGCTATCTGGTATCTCCTATCAGCTATCTACTCCACTTGCATACTGGATTTAGAATAGTTGGATATGGCAAGGATCGAGGTTAAACACTTATTTCTAGAGCCGCTCACTCTAAAACTTGTCCTAGATTTCTATAACGTCAGCGAAAATTTCCACGGCTCCCATTATACGTTCGCATCGACCGGCCGCGAACCGGAATCCTTTGCGCCGCAAATCACCCTGGTGATAACTCCGCACGAACGCTCTAACGCGCCGAGTATTCAGCGTTAAATCGCGCGATTGCGAGAAAAGATCTCTTCTACGACGGCGAGGAGAGCATATCCCTTTTTTCCATTCGCACGCCATAACACTTCCGCGGAGGACTCCGTTGGTACAAATAGAAAAAACGACAGCGACGGGAGAGAATACGAAGGCCGTTCACCGTGTTCCCGCGATTTACATGTAAATCGCGGACGGTAGTTCTGCGCGCCATTTCGAGGTAATTTGGACGATCGCACGCGATCAAATTGGCGGAGCAGTAGAACTCGTAATTGCGCGAATCCGCGGGCCGTTAACCGCGTATACGTACATGCCGATGGATAACTCGGAGAATTATTCGTTAAAACAAAATTGTATAATAATTATCTATTTATGACGTAGGACGAATTTTCGAAAACGAATCGTATGATCGTTGGTGCGTACAGCGACGAGGGGAGGGGAAAAAAAACTCGAGTAAACCAAAAGAGGAAAACGGAAGGATTGAGAGAAGCCCTGGAAAGACGAAGAAACAACCGGCAAGAGTAAGTTCTCGCCAGACTCAGTGTGGAACTTCCGGCTGCACTGTCTCGCAAGTTGTGCTTTTGCTCCTTGGGCCCCCCCCCTCCCCCGCCTCATTCCTATCGACGGCGGCAGAGCTACTCCAAGTTCCGCGAAATGGAACTTCAGTAAGCCAGGCACCTCGTGCGACGATATCTCTAGTCTCGTAAAGGAGGATGCGAACACAGCAAATGTCACGCTACGTAATTTAAAGCTGCGCGAATTCCGGCGAGCGACAATGCGGCGAACAAGTTCTTCGAGCGGAGTCTGCGATGTATCATCAGTGATTCGAAATGAAGGACGAAAGAGAGTACGTGCTCCTTTGTGATAGCGGAAGTAAAACCGGCGTGTACGTAAATTATATTTCAACAAACCGAATCGTCGACAATATGCGCGATATGTGGTTTCGAACGGTTTCCCACGAAGACACAGGACGTCCGAGCGCGACTTGGAAGGGAAGCCAGAAACGCGGATAAAAAGCATTTCCGTGCTCTTTCACGGAAGCTTCGGTGGATTCACTTGTGTCATACTTGCGCCAGGAATTGAACAACTTTCTTAAACTCGCCGGGACGCTTCTCTTTCTCGTGGAAAGAGGAGAAGAGAACGGCGATGGCCGACCAAGAGGAAGCGGCAAGGGGCAGAAATGAGACAAAAAGCTTTTCCGGGGAAGTAGTTCCGGCAAAACAGAAAACTCGCACGCGTCGCGCGCGGGCGCGCGACGCCGACGCCGACGCCGACGTCGGCGCGGACGTCAACGGCGCGGAGAGATGTTTTGCGCCGCCGGTCCGTCCGGCCGTGTTGCCCAGAAGCTGGCATGCGGAAAAACTTTTCGTGAAAGCACGAAGGAAGGGGGCGGAAGGATACATTGTGCGACCTCGCAGATCCGCACGCCGTACGGTTGCCGCTCGCTGGGAAAACAGTTTCCCTTCGATGTATGTATGCGAGCGAGTTTCTCTGAATTCGCCGGCGAGCGAGTTTTCGACGATCCGTCGAGACGGCTGAAAAACCCGAGGGAGATAAATAGGGACGGGTTCCAATGGAATCGACGGACACTTGAGCGGGTAGCACTTCCGAGGCCATTCTTCCGGCGATCTGTGGTCAGCAAACGAAACGACAAATCGCCGTCGTCCGATCAAACGGTGATTCACGGCGACGTGATCCCGCGGCGGAATGGATCCCGCTAACTGAGACACTGAACGATCGGGGCGATGCCCTCGGAAGTAACGCGATCGCGGCGATCGGTGCGCGCGCGCCCCCGGCCCCGCGCGAGAAAATGTATCACGATCGCGGCGCGAGCCATTCTATTCCGCCGAGCGTGACAATGAAAATTCGTTTTGTGTTTGATACGAAAATGCACCGGGGGGGATTCGTGAAATTGAGAGGAATCGAAAGTACATTTTCACAGACGATAAACTCACCGCGAATTTATTTGCGCGCTTGCCGGTGCTTCGCCACGCTCCATTAAATATTCTTGACTTCGGCCGGCGTGTGCAGCTCCGTGTATATCGAAGATAAGAGGCGCCAAGTATCGCCCTTCCCTCTTTAAAAAAATGCAGATAAGCGAGCGCGAGTGTCCCGCTCGGGTAAAATGTAGATTCGCATATCTGACTTGCCAAAGTCAACGTTTCCAGAATGATAGCGTGACAGGTATTATGTATGATAATTTAAAACGAGATGTTTCTCGCTAACACACAGAAGTCCGTAATAATAAGCAATTTTCGAGTGTAATATTATGCGCAAGCAGCAGACAGCTGCCAAAATCATCGCGATGTCATACATTTTTACGAAAAATTCACAACAGGAAAAACTTTAAATTACAACTAGATGTGCAAGTCGAAAGGTAGATAGGCAAAAATTGTAGTTTAACGAATATTCAGCTTGAAAAAACTTTTATACGACAATTTTAATGTATCACTGCGAAAGTTCTAACTCTCTTTGACAGCGCTTTAATATTTTACAGCTAGCTACCTATCACGGCTCCCCCTTGTCGCTGGATGGCGAAATTATTGCATCGCGTGCTACTCGCTTTCTCGCACCGAAGACGGTAACCCGAAGATTGCATCACAATCTTCCTCCGTCCTCGTGAGATTTTCGATTTACTCCCGGGAAGCAGGAGTAACGCGGTCCGTCGTCGTGTTCGCTCCGAGGGAGCATAGCTGTGCGCCGCCGAGGCAATACTGCACCGGCCGGTTGTCATTATAATGTGTATTTACATAGCCATGCAAATGCGGATATACGCCAAGCGAGCCGCATGCATAAGCTGCATGTGCCGCGAGCGAAAGAGATAGAGAGAAAGAGGCGCAAATGTGCAGCCGATGCACCTGTGCCGCCGAGGACTCGGCGCGGCGTAAACTATTATAATTATCTGCGAAAATGCACCCTGTCATCGCACGCAAACCGTAACGTCGTAGCAACCAGCGTCGCGCCCACACCCGGGTAATTTCTCCGCGTTTAACAAGCTCCGAAGAACATTTCCTAATTGCGAGGCACGGTTCGTCAAGGACGTAATTAATAGCGCTCGTCAAAGCGGCCGAATCGATTACATTAATCGCGACTAATGATCGAGTTGGGCTCTCGTCGAACGGCAAATTAATTCGACGCGTCGCCTCGCGCACAATAGATCTTTGAATCCGGACCGGCCGGCACGCACATTATAGTACCGGAATATTCTGATAGTTTACGATAACACCGACCGCGAACGACGGACCGTGAAATTGCGATGATTAAATCTGCTCGTCCGTAATCAGGCGGTGTGGGCGTCAAACTTAATGAACTCGGCCGCGCGTGTTGAACATCATCAACGCCATTTCAACACATCGCGCGCAGAATCGGCGAGCAACGAAATTAACCCCCACAGCGAGTCGATCAGTCCGCGGCATCCCCCCCCCTC
>VBVQ01000047.1:575-51259 GCA_011636635.1 Tetramorium simillimum | reverse complement strand
GAGGGGGGGGGACGGGACGAGGTGAGGCACAGACAACGAGAGAGATCGCGGAGGTGCGGGAATACTCTGGGGTTAGTTCCAAGCGATTTGGCTCTCATGCGATTTAACACGAGAACTATTATAACTCGATATAGATATAACGCGGTTGGTGCATCCCGCCTCTCGTTCGCACATGCATAATCGCCCGTGCGCGCGCGCTCGCACACACACACACACACAGATGTATTATGTGTACGCGCGCTCGCGCTCGTGGCGCACATTATCAGCCGTGCTCGTCTCTGCGGTGCCATCGCATTATTATGTGCCACGACTACGGCTGTAGTTAGCGTGCCATTGTAGTTTAAGCTTTGGAGAACGGTACGCGCGCGCGCGCGCGGAAAGCCCCGCTCGCGAGCTTAGACGTTCTCGCGCATTCGCCAATGCGACGTACACAGACGCGACGTACATAACGTGCGTCGAGGATATCGTACAGGTATTACTTACTCCGTTACTCTCTGTCTTTCCCCCCCCGGCACTTTCGTTTCGGTTAACATACGCGGAATGACCCAACTCGACGAACTTGTTTGCGAAAGATGATTTACGCCCGTTTACGAACGTTCGCGAAATAAACTGGAGCATTTCCATCATACTTCTGCGACGCGCGGGAATACGTAAAATCGTTGCTTCTAAGATACAAAAGTTCCGCTATGATAGGTACTCGGCGAAACTTCGTTCCCTTTTATTTCTCCCCTTTGTTCGAATAACAGCTACGATCTAAGCAGCGAACAGATTACATTCGATCGATTCAAATCAATTCGTGTAACGTTGCATGTACGCGGAGAGTTTCTCGTTTAAAACTAAAGTCAAACTGAATTGAATTGCACTGAACGGACTCGTTCTTTAACGCGGCGCACGGGAGTCGTATGCGGAAATGGGGGTTCGGTCGTCGTCGTTTTCGGAACTCTCCTTGAACTTGCTGTCTCTTATAGCGTCTCGCTCTCCCTCTCGCGCGCCGCCGTTGTGCCGTAATAATTATTTAATGGCGGCAAAGTAGGCGAATGAAATTAACAAACTATTGGAAGTAATTAGATCCTCGCCGAAGCAAATTAAATGGCTTGCGCTCGACGAGCTATTTAAATGATTATCTCCCGCTTTTATCGTTAGCACCATTCCGAGCAAACCCTTTCTATCCTGCCGCGCCGTGCCTCCTCCTATGGTAAAACCCTGACTTAGCTACGACGGGCATCCAGTCGTGAGAGAACCGAAGCTAATTATTCCGACAACTATTCCGAAGTTTACGGCTGTCGATCGGAACGTCTTAGCGCGCGAAACGAAATGTACGGCCGAATACCCACGAGTTTCTCCGCCGTTCCTCTCCACTCCAACGTTCTCTTTTTCTATTACTACTACTACTACTACTACTGTTTTCTACTACCGCTATTTCTTCGCGCGCGGGCATGCCCGGGAATACCAAATTGAAACGCGGCACGAAAGTCCTGCCAGAACTCGAAAGTCCGCGCGTACCGTGGAATGAATTCTCCCAGTATTTTATTCCCTCGGGAGAAAAGAAACGACGATGACAGTTTAAGCGAGGCGTGCCAAAGCCGGCCCGGATTGAAAGAATGCCGGCGATAATTAAGTGCATTTGCGTGGAGATCAGTTTGTCTTTAATCCGGGACGCGATTCGAATAACAACCGACGGGAATAAACAAGACCGTTGTCCGGTATGACGTTTAAAGAGAAACCTCCACCTCGATGTACGCAACTACCTGAATGGATAGACAACACGTTAATGTACAAAGCCGCAACGAAATCAGTCGCGAGGCTATGCGGTAACGAAATTTTAATCACGACCCACCCGCCGGACTCTCGTCCCGCAGCAAAGCTCTTCGGCAGAACATACGTGACCGTCGTCCTGACGAAATGATACAAAACAAGTGAAATTGACTGCCGGAGCGGGGATCTTGCGCTGTTCTGACTCGGCGTGTCACAATCAGAATACGGCTCTACGAGGGAAGATCAAAGCGGCTCACGGAGCGTGCGATGTGTGTACGTTGCTGGATCAACGGCACCGAGTGCCGCGTGTGTGACTAACATAATCAAACCGTGCGAGACATCAGAGCGAGTCCGAATTAGCGGTATAACTTCGTAGTAGACTGTCACGATCTCGCGTGCGTCGGTGACGGAAAAACACGAGTGTGGGATACGATAACGACGCGAAGTGTAACGATCACATTAAAGACTGTAATTAACAAAGTAATAATTAGACAAATATGTGCCGATAGGAAATTTAGTTAAGGGAACTGAAAATTTCTGACAGTGCCGTCGCATCGCGCACACACGCACGTATGTATGTTTTCAAAGCGCTAATCAGGATGAGGCAGTTGCCTGATTTCTTTGACCATGATAGTAGTTATCACAAAGGGTGCCAATTTAAACCGTCAATTTTGTGATTTACGTCAATCAGAGATTGACACGCAGATGGTACCGCAATGTTTAGCGCCAGAGGGGTGAAGGAGGGAGGGGTGATCCGATTCATGTGGTAGAATTTAGTATATAACTCATGTTTGTATCTCTGTCCGCGAGCATAATGATTAGACCATCACGGTTGAATAACAGGCTATTGCCAGCCGGCAATAACAAAGGGATAGCATAACCGACCAATTTTAGTGCCCTTCCACCGTAGCGCCCGCGTATTGACCAACGCTTTGACCGTACTCTACTTTTACAACGATAAAGCATTATTGATTGCAATCAGGTTCACTGTGTTTCGATAGCCGTAAAAATGTTATGGCTCATAGAATACTCATCGTCGATAATGTAACGTTGATGCACTATTTATTATCCAGCAACTTCACGCTACTATGCTCCCACAGAGTGGAAATTTATTATGTTGTGGCAATAATCCTTTGAAAAGGTTTAGGAGAGACACAATGGATTTAGTAGTAATAAACATAAATACGATATAATTAACAATGTAGTGTAATAATAATAATAATGAAGTTATACAAAGTATTTTAAATTATTAATGATAGAGATTTCAATCAACAGAGATTTAGAATTGTCCTAAATAGAAATAATTTAAAAATGTAAAGATTTTTTAGATTTTTTAAGTAAGAACGATCCATCGATCTCTCAATCGTCATTCGATGAAAAATGATATTGGCTCTTCTTGTCACTATAAATACAATTAATAATATATAGTTGATTGGTAATAATTGCAAATTTAAGATTCTGTAAATGTTGCAATCACGTTTGACCGGTCAACCCTAATTCGGAAGCGTACAGAAACCGTGGGCAGAAGCATGGAAAACGAGAGAAGTTTCGTCGACAACCCTCGGAGAATGTACCCTACAAAGCGGCAGACGTGGCAAGGAGAGGAAAGGGCAATAGAGAGAAGGGAGTAGTCGGCAGGCCGCCAGAGGAGAACAGGAAATTACGTCTCCGGACGTCCGTTCGTTCGGCTTCAGAGCGCTACAGCACAGGTCTTGAGAGAAACCGACGGCTCCTTCGGAAGGCGAGTGCAAACGCGGGAAAAGGCCGGCGGGGCACGAGCAAAGGTCAGGAAAGGGTAGCGGAGTGAGCCGTGTAAGAAAGGCCGCGACCCGTCCATGACCGGGAGCAAGACTGAAGAATACTAGGGCACGAAGGATAGCGGAATTGGTTGCAGTGAATACACCCGACATTCGTCTTTATCTAAGTGTACTTTAGGAATGCAGCCGGTGTAACGAACACGGACACGTATTCGCTGACGGTTTAAACTCGCATTCGGGCCGAGCAATCACGTATGAAAACGCTACCCTCACTACGGCTGACTCATATTGCGCTTGTATCGAACGCGCGCGCCAACACTATGACATTTTATCACGGTTTGTTGAAGCCGGGATCAATGTTTCTTCGCGAAGAGTAAACGATCCTTGATTGTACGGAACACGCTTCAAGTACATCCCGTCTATCTTGGCGCTAATACGTTTCTGTGATTGCGGTGCCTACTTGGAGACACCGTACCGCGAAACGTTCGCTCTTCGGTTTATATAATGACAGGCAAAGTAAACCTCATCGGTTTCAAGTACTCATTTACCGCAAACTATCCTAGTCTGAATTAGTTTCGAGTCACCCTCGAGCGTCTTTCCTACATAAGATAGTCGTTATAATTACCTCAGCCGGCGAGGCTGACGGCAAGCTTGACGTACTCGATGTAGATATTCCTCGGACGATTATCCTTCCTGTTCGCTCTCTCGCGAGATAGGAATAAATATAACGACATCTAATTTCTCATGTCGCATATTTCGAATTATAATAATCAATTTAGTTACTCTAACATGTATGTTCTTGTTCGCTAATTATAATAATTTTTGGATATCAGATTTTTCTTTAGTGTAACGAGAATTACATTTGCTCAAATTCTATTTCGCGGCACTACTACGTTAGCAGGATTAAGAAAATCCAGGCAAATGATCTGCGAATTCCGATATTATCTCTTTTTCGTTGCATAGTAAACATTTTTCTGTTATTTCAGCGATAACATCGCAGAGCGAAAGTAACCACGATATTCAAATAATCCGCGCGTGACTAAAGAATTGAAAATAAACATCTTATAATTATGACATGATAAAACTGTATATCTATATCCAATGTCCCTATTTTTTTAAATAGAAATTTATAGGTGCAGAATTTTGAAGCAAATCTCTCGTACGAGAAAGACGAGAAGAAAAACTGACGAAACGAGACGAAAAAGAGAGAAACAAAAAAGAATAAAAAGTAAGATACAATAGAATCGCGTTCTAAATTTGTTGGACGTTTTGAAATTTGCTGAAATCCAAGCAAGATTTACTACAAACATGGTTAAAAAAAATATAAAAAGTAAAATTGTAGTTACAAAATAGCATCACATATTTATTTTTTAAAAATTGCAAAAACTAATTTTTAATTATCTTCTTTTCCTTTGTTATATTTCGGACAGATAAGCAATTGTCATTACGAAATAATGTTATTTCAACTGAAGTAATGTAGTTTGAAACTAGATATCGTCCCCATTGGAATATCCGCTCGTATCATTCTCGTTATTCCGTCTTTGCGTCAAGAAGTAATAACTAGAAGTGGGCAAATCTCGAAAAGCTCCGAGAGTCCGCGTGGCTAAATTGAACAGGAGGACGGGAGGTGAGAATCGAGGTAAAATTGACTCGCTATCTCTCGAGAATGACCGGATCGATTAGACCTCGCCGAGACGACGAGCAGGAACGTCGACGACGATGACGACAGCTTCGGGAACATCTGTGGTTCGACGTTCTTTTATGATTCGTTGAACAAGAGAACAAAAAAGGCGGAAGAAAGAACGAGCCGATTGGACATGTCGTTGGAAAATCTCACTCGTAATTTTTCGCGGAAAAAGCCTTGTACCAGAAAACCCGATCGTACACGATCGATGTTTAGCTTGAACGCTCGTGTTTCGGATAAAGAGACTGATACGTCTCTGTCGCGTTGATTAAAGTTCCCCCCCGGTCACAATCGCGCGCATAAGTAAATTATCAATTAACGGACAAACGTAATGGCAATCAAACGTGCGTGAGATTAGCGCGATATTTCTCGCGGCCTGATGCGGATTCTCAAAATACATGGACATGGCGATCCATTAGTCCTATGAAGCGAGGCGCGCTTAATTGTTATCCGGCGCAAGCTGTTTATTGGCGTCTCTCCTCGCCACAGCTCTCGCTACCTGACGGTTAAATTCTAGAACGACGGCGCATTCAGCGTCGCGAACAAAAGCATCACATCTGAAAACGTTGAAGCACTTACCTTGGGTTGCCACGAAGAGCAGCGTGGTGCAGAGCGTTGAAGCCATTGTTGTTGGTGAGGGTGATGTCTGCAGCGTGGTCCAACAACAGAGCCAACATGTCATCCCGTTTCTTAGAGATCGCGTCGTGAAGGGGTGTGTCGCCTTCGGAGTCCTGTAAGCAAGAAAATATTCCCTTCTGTTACGTATATTCCATTTTCCGATAATTAAAGTGCACGAAAATAAAATACGCTAAAAACCGATAAAATATCCCGAGATATGAAATAACGTAGAATTTTAATCACCGTAACAGGAGATTATAAGTATTATTGAACAAATTATTGAAGAATTATTAATTTTTATTTATTCATTTAAAATATTTCATTTTTCAACATACATAATTTAATCATTGGAAATATTTTCCATTCGTGTCAAGTGTATAATGCACGCGTGTCCAATTCCATACGTGTTCTGATAATCTATCGCTTTTCTCTGTTCCACCAATATCGTTAATCTTTTCAGGATTGTAAGTCGTTTTTAACCCGAAAGAATTCAAAGACAGGATCACCGTAGATAACGAGTGGAACCGCACTATTCACCTGGATTCTACAGAACTGGATCAATGCTTCGGCCAGTTTTGGCTGCGGCGGTTACGATTCGAACGATACCTATGAGCTTCAGTTGGCGATAAAACGTACGGAAACAGGGGCCATCCATTAATGCCGAACAACGGCGGTACGAACTCGTCGCTAGCAAACAAATGGATGAACGAACGAACGAACAAGCGAGCATAGGGATAAACACTACGGTGGGCCGGTGTAACGTGTGCAGTTTGCAGACAATGCAAGTATTTGCGTTTGAAAACACGCGTGATAAGAATGATGGTAGCTACAAAAGTTTTTAACAAGCGCGCTTGAAAAAATAATTCTAGATATTCTTTTCGCCGTTGCTGACAATGCTCTCGTTTGGAATAACAAAGAAGGTTAAATATCCATCAATTGAACTAAATGAATGTACTAGATTCTCCTCAGAGAAAAGATAATTTCACATATTTCCATGCCGTCGATGCCCATCAACGACAATAATTCACTCGATGAAAAGGCGATATCGGTGAGGTACCGCTTTTATCGATAAATCGAAAACGACGGAGCGTAAAATAGCATCTGCGACAAGCTCATGACGACGCTCGCATTCCGGCGCAAAAACTAGGAAGAGCGGAAAGCTAGAGCGCGCTTTCGCGGCATCAGCCGCTGCCGGCTGCGTAAATAATAGGGCATCAGGCACAGATACTTTATGGGATCAGTTGGAAAAATCCTTTGTATAACTCCAATAACCGTGGAGGATAAATCTGCCGGCGCTGTCGAGAACCGCCGGCGCTATCTCGCGCTATAAATGCTGGCCATGTGTCACGCCACTAGGTGAGGGTGAAAGGGAGAGAGAGAGAGATAAAGAGAAAGAGAGAACGGGAACGGTAGCAAAGGTAGAAGAGAGAGGGGAGGGCTGAAAATGGAGGCAAAGCGAAGAGGAGAGCGAGAGGTCGAGGGAGAATGCCGTCGAGGCGAATGGGACTAGTTGGGGGCAAAGATCGCGCGCGACAGTCACGGGACCCTGTCTTATTTACCTGATCGTAGAATCTCGTCCATTATTCTCGGCTATTATTCTCACTAAGAAAGAGTAATCAAGAGAAATCGCGAGATGTAACAGCGTTAATTGTTGTATGAATACGCAATTAAGCAAGCAATTTTACGAGCTACAGCCACCTAAAAAAGTTACAATTTATAGAGACATTTATATATTCTTTCCCATTACAGATAACGTCCCACTAATTAATTCATCGATGAATAATGACTGAAGTCTTTTGATAACTATGGTGATTATCGATGCGTCCCTGATTTCTGACGATTGCAGTGACTTATCCGCGAGCAAAGATTTGTACGAGAGAGACGAGAAAATAGTGGGTCCCCGGATGCGGACTTTCAATTTGCGACGCTGACGCGCGCTTTTCCGCCGATGTGGTCCTTCTCCCATTCAACGCCCCCGCAGTTCCTTCCGGAAAGGAGTTTGCATTATAACCCCTTTCCTCCATCCTTCTCCAGCCGTTCTCTCCTTCTTTATATCTCACCGCCGCCCACTCGTTTAAGTCCAACAAATGACATTCGATTCATATCGCACGCGCCACAGATAGCGTTCAAATAACTTGCGAAAACTTTAATTTCGACATTTCTCTTCTTCCTTCACGCCGCGACCGTTTCGCCGTCGCGATCCACCGCCGCCGCCGGCCATCCCACAGGCATCACGATCCGTTTCAAGACGCTCGATCATTCTTAACGCCGACAAATTGCCAGAGACTTGTCAAATGTAAGAAGTACAAATGGTCCGTACGCGGATTCTACCACGCGTAACTTTGTCACATATCGTTGTAGTTTGCTAGATGACGCGTGTAAAAGAAAAAATATTCACGCGACGCGACGTAACGTTACTCACTACTTAATAAATTGAGAACGATGAAGATACAGGGACATTCGGAAAATCAAATAAACGTTTACGGATATCCGCGAAACAGCATGTTCCTCAAATTTACTCTGGCTAAAACGGATACCTGGCGTCGGTGCTCATTGCTATCGGTGACGCTGTGTACAGATCAGGTAAACGAGCCGGCCGAAATGAGAAAAGACAACAGCAACAACGCAGGCGAGCAGCCTGGAAGTGTGGATGACAATCAGCGTCGGTGTCGAAGCCAGGACGGGACGGGAAGTGGAACGGGAGACAAATCGACGACGGGGACGGGAAGTCGAAGCGAGTTGATTGCACCACAAATATTGACATCGCTAATTCTTCCCCTCCCGTCGTTCGACTTGTCAAAGACAACGAGCTAACTAATGAGAGCTTTAAGACATCAGCAAAACGTAAAGCAAACTCGGATTTCAAGTGTCGTCACTCGAAATTGCAGGAGCAGTCATTCAATGTGACTGACGAATGCAGCGTGGCGAAGTAGCTGCTGTCTCCATTGTTACAGAGAGCTAATGATATTTCAAGTACTATCGCCTTCTAAGAAATGCATATCGGATTGGATTAAATTGTTGTATGGTCACTTTGATTTACAGGCTGCGTACCGCTATTGCATTCTATGTACGTTTGTATTCCCGTTGGTGAAATACATATATTTTTTTTAAATATACTGCACATAATTCGAAATTTCGACAATGATTACGCAAAGCTTGTTCCGTACTATCGATTCTCAGATAAAAGCAATCCCTTCGAACAAATGTCAAACCGAATTTTAGTGTTTGACTATCCGCTCGAGCGAGCTTTTAGACCGCATCCTCGTCAAATCTAATGTAACTAGGAACGATCGCAAAGGCGAGTCCCGGCAACGTGCACCGAGCGAGCTTAACTCCTTTTTCACAACGACGATCGATGGCGATTTCGCTAAAACCGAAGGCTAAGAAGAGACGAAGGGAGAACGAGAGACGGAGGAAGGGAGAGAAGACCGTCCCTTTCACCGTTGTTGCCTCAGCCCTCGATTTCTTCGACTTGGGAGGAGGAGGGTAAGGTGGAGTTGGAGTCGCGACGGGAGTCTGGGAAGATAATGCAGACCGTGAGAAAACGGGACGAAGCACCCTCAAAGTCCGTGCCCGCGCTTGATTGCAACCAACCTTTCCCACCCAGTGTTTCCACTTTTGAGAAGGAGGCCCGGGGATTCCTTTGCCCGATGCACCAACGAGACGAGATCGAGTAAAGGCGCCTCGCAAAGACAAGAACTGGTATGCGGGTCGTGTACGAGCCCGGACGCCTACAGAGAAAGAGAAGGAGAGGAAGAGAGGAGGAGAGAAGAAGGCTGGTGGATTTTCGAGTAGACTGTGGAAATGCAGAGGCTGCAAGATTCTCCGGCTGGCTGGATAAAAGTGGCAGGTGCTAAAAACAAGAGTTGGCCAACTCGTTACGTGATCGTGCCCGGACTTATTATTCGACTCCTAAATGTGCGCGGAGGCATTTATGACGCCTTATCCGTCAGCAAGGCGAGCAGGCAAAATAAAGCTAGACATCTGTCAAGATATTCACGATAGCTGCGCTTACACAAGTTTCTCATGTAGTTTCCTTATCTCTGCCAAGTCAAAACGCCGCGATTGTGCTAATTATCTCATCAAGCAAATCTAGATTAAATTACTAAAATACAATGTAATTGGAAATTGTAATACAATGTAATACAATGTAATTGGAAATTGCAAATTTGACAATAAAACAGCGATGTCAGCGTAGGATTTTTAATTTCTATGAAGATACAATAATAACTAGGAAACCGTCAATTTGTACTTATTTATATTTAGATCATCCACAACATTAAATCTTCGTTACATTTACATTCACTGTACGCTTCCAAATCGCATAGCAAAAGCAATACATTATGTAACGAACGATATAGATGAGCTCGAATAAAGGTACTTATTAAAACGGCAATCATTGCGCGATTCGCTAATTTTTGATCAATGATTTGTAATCACCGCGGTTGTGGAGATAATGTCGAATCGTAGCCGTGTTGCCGTGCGTGTCGACGGATTGTAATCATCATACAGGAACGTCACGTTGATTTCACGACGAGTGTATGTGCATACACGTATGCGCTGTCACGTATGGCTGACTGGTGCGCGCCTCTAACGACCCGGATCTACTTGGCAGCGTGAGGGTAAAGGCAACCCCGGACGCGGCACTCGTACACAGCCGCACAGTTGCATAATATTACGTTTATACCTGACATTCATCATTAGCGGCGGTAATTTATGTTGAGCGCGAATGGTCCCGCGCGCGAACGGGCTAATTAATATAAATTGCCGGCGCGAGGATTACGACGATGCCGTGATGCTGCGATTCGCTGTGTACTGCGCGAATCGGCCGGGAGCCGATTAAACTGATAGATCGTCGAGAATAAAGAGTTTCGAAATGTCGGGCCGGATAACGAGGCGAAATGAGATGCAAGGTGAGACGAGCCGTATTATATTATATTATTGTTCCTTCGGTTGATTTTTCCGAATCCAAGAACACCGCGACGTGGTGTACTGACCATGTGCGCTAATTTAAAATTATATCGGGGATCGATGGCCCAGTTCTTTCGGAGTCGAGTCGCGCGACGCTTAATCCCGGACACGGCGCCGCCAAATGCAATTCTCCCGGATCGAAACATCCTGATGAGATCGTTTTTTCTGAGCACGTCGTGCGCGAGTTCGCCGCTCTGCACTTTATGACAGAGTCCGTAACTCGTCCTGCTTGCTAAATTCGCCGCGGTACGATACACCGGTATACAGCAATATAAAAAAAAAAAAAAAGAAAGAACGAAGGAAAATTGGACTCGAGAGAAAATATTGTACAGACGAAAATACTGCCAAATCGGTTAGAAATAAAACCGAAGATAAACCAAGATGAAAAACATTGTTGTTGCGTCGTCAAAAAGATATGTTTTCAAACGCAAATGAATGCGCCATTTCCTCCGGTTTACAATCATGCATGCGCCAGGGTGTACACAGACGTTCCTCCGCCGCGGAATCACGCACTCGAATCTTATGCGAGTTGATCGATGACACGCAAAAATATTTCGCTAAAGCTGTGACGCACTTTCGTACTACACCGAGAAAGAACGACGAAACGAAAATTGCTTTCCTAATTAAGAAACACGCAATGTAAAATACTCATGAGAATCAGAAAATTACACCCTGTTTAATTTTCCCCCGATGCCGACAAACAAACTTTCCCCTGGTCTTTGTTACGCGGTCTTCCGCACACGGGGCAAAATTTAATTTAGCAAGGCGAGTCAAGAAAGGGTGGTGAAGACGCTAGCCAGGCGGAATAGTGGTGGTCACAACAATAACTTCGGAAAACCCTGTATCCGCACCCCGCCCGGCCGTGACCACTCCTTGCTTATTGCTTTTAGTATTAACGCACCCCTCGCTCCGCCGGGGCTCCACGCCGCGGGCTCGCTCTTTGTAGCGACAAAAGGGTCCCGACTATATTTCGTGGTCACGAGAATCATCATCTCCTCTCTTTCTCTATGACCACTCTCCTCTTTCATACTCATAAAACGAGGAGTCGTCATAGACAGACGGACGACGCGCAACTTTATCGGTGACCGATTCGCCGATGTTACGTCACGCGTTTCCGCACCAGCGATCGGACAAATATGATCGTTCCCTGTTAGCATTGCAAAAACAAGGATTAATTAGCAAATAAGCTCGAAGAGAGTAAATTTGGAATGATCGTTGTCGAAGTCATTTCATGAATATTTAAAACAGCGTAACATTTTCATTTGCAAAAAGAATTTGCTAAAGTAAAAAACCTTGTAAAACATCGATATGCTTTACAAACAAGTAAATACAAAATGTGAAGCAAGACTTTATCCCTTTGCAATAACACATATATCGAATTTATAGAGCGCGTGGTATAAAAATGTTTTCTCGTAACACATTTTCTTGCCGTCACCGCGTTCCTTGAAACATTCGTATCGATGCCAAGCTCGAGTGATGGCATCATCCATCAAAGTATTGGTTTAGTCATGCTTTTGTCTCTGCGATACTACTCTGCGGCACTGCCGCGTTCTCTCTCGCGAATCAGAAGCAAACTTGTCATTGTGTCAACGTCGATCTGGCTATCAAAATATCATCGAGTATCGGTGCGTATGCGTCGCCCAAAACAGCAAGAATTGTCATCCATCAGAGAAGGCTTGCAACGCACAGATGTCATCTCGCTTCGCTCTCTACTACGTTTAATTGCGCAATGATCGATACGCGACGCTTATGCATTGCACGTTCTATTGGATATATCTATTGCTTGCGATTAACATATATTGAGCGATAATTATATATTTTATCTTGTCTGGATCAATACAATATACTATGTATAAATTGCATTTATCATATATTATACACCCAAAAAAATAATTTGATATACATGGATTCCTCTCAATTTTAGAGGATTTTACTCTTATATTGACCTCAAAAGGATTCCTCTGAAATCAAGAAAAATATAAACAAGTGTATTTAAGAAAGAAAAAAGTATTTTTCACTTTATTGAAAGAGGAACATGTGCTGTAAACAAGCTTAAAATATGAGATTAGAGGAAAAATCACTTTGAACGTAAAATACTTTTTTCTGGGTGTAGGAAACTCGCAAACAAATATCGGAGCTACGATAATTTTGAGTGAGAAAAGGTCCATTAGCAAATTGTCCATAAGTCGGAGGATGTTTTGATAATCGCCCGATTCCAAAGCCGAGGTAATTCTAACTGAAGACGAAGAAAAACAGTGACAGTGATAGTGCAACCGGAAGTCTATCGAAGATTCTCTGCGAAAGGGTCCCGCGAACGTCACCGGCAGTCCACCTCCGGTTGATTCGCGACGGCACTGCCGGTAGTTTACGGTTTCCCGGGCGGGCCATAACTTCGGACCAGACAATTCATAAAGCGGGCGCGGCAAAAGGAAGAAAGTGGAAAAGCGAGTGGAAAGACATCTTCGGTCGGTGTGGGTGAGTGGGTGGCTGGTTGGGTAGAGTCGTCGTTGTCGTCGCCGCCACCGCCGCCGTCGCCGTCACCACCAAAGTGCTCTCTAAATTATTCTCTCGAGCGTCACGAGTGGAGGGGTCTTGGAAAATGGTGCCTGGACCGGGGAAATAGAAGTGGTCGGTTTGTAGCGCAGAAGAGTAAAGGACGACCGAAGAGATAGAGTGAAAAGAAAAGATCAAGCACGACGGACACGGGGAGTTTCATTGCCTCTGGTTGTTTACCTCACTCTTTCCAAGATGGCATTTACCTGTTTTACTTAATTTGAAACTGATGTCAATATCCAAAAAATTAATCAATGAAAAGTCACACATACGTTAGAGTAAAAGCTAGACAAATATTTATATTTGAAATAAACAAATCTATATATTAGCTATTATATTCCATGTATTATTATCTATAATACTTTTGCAAGACAGAGCACTAATGTATCGCTACGTAACGGCAGGAAGAAGATTTTATGTCAGAAGTTCGAAAACACAAATACGGACCTTCCATTCGAATTTTTGGGAGAGCGCTGAATCGTGAATATTTCGCCACATTAAACTTCTGAAAAATGTTACGGCAAACTATCGTAAATAATCCGTTGAAACCAGAACTCCGGTTTACACGTTGCCCGTGCAGTTGCCGCGTATTCGAGATCTATTTCCCTGCCGCTAACTCGCATTCGTACTGCTTCTTGGTAACCGTCCAAACCATTGCAATTTACTTTTCGCCGGAATAACGTTGGAGAATGTACCATCTAGCTGGAATGATGCGAATCCGGACAATTATACGATTAGATCTCCCATTCAAATATATTACTTTCGTCGCGCTAATAAAGTGCGCTGACGCGTTTTCGACTCGCGACGTAAATTTTAGCTCCGCTATAAATGTCGAAACTTATAGTTTACCGCACCGCCTAGCGTGCCACTAAAGCTCTAACTCAGCGTCAATTTTCACGAATACGTACATAAATTCCGGCGAATTCGCGTAAATCTCTAATTCTGGTCATACATCGGGGATCGAACAATACACGCGAGACCCCGATGCTCACGCGAGAAGGATTTTCGAGCGTCGAGAAGGCGCCGCGTTATTCCCAGACTGGCTAAGAAGCGAAGCTTACCGGCTCGTTTCTACCTCGAGTCTACTATCCGACATCGGCCAGACGAGGACATTTTCACCACGCGACGCGAACGAGGGAAAAGGAGGTCCGGGCGCGGACGGTAAGATCGCGAAGCGGCTGGTAGGATGAGCACGAGATTAAAGTATTTGCGACTGCAAGAACAACGTGACCCAACTGTTAACCGTCGACCACGCCTGCTGCGTTCTATATCTCCCCGCAACGCTTCCATCGTCGATATATAACCGTGACATAAATATAAGTGTCTAGTTTGTTTCGATAGCGCAACACGAATAATCAATAGTACGTCGCCGTTAAGTTTTTATTCTCGCTGCCGGGACTCGAGCGTTGTTTGTCATAAATTTTAATTACATTAGCCCCCTGAGAAAATACTGCCGATCGCGTTGCTTCTTTTTCGAAAACTGCGTCGCACTCGCGACAGAAACTTCTCATCAGCTGAAAGTGGGCGAGCTGAAGCAACACCTTGACAACTAAGTTTATATGTTTGCAAACTCCGACGTCCAAAGTAGGACGAGCTTCCTTGCAATCTACGTTTCGGCAGCTAATTCCAAAATTACTTTAGAGAGTCGAGAGAATCGGGGATAAGAAACGCCGGCTGATGTTTACGAGAATTACCACTAGTTCGGTCTAATGGCAAGAACCAACAGAGGATCGCGCGACTCCGGAGACATGGCACTAACAACGAAAACCGGGTCGCGCGATATGGTTCTTACGTAAGGAAACAAACTCGTCTCGGTGTTGAAGGGACGGCTCCTGTTGTCAAGTTGCTTCTTATCTACGATACCGCGGACTACAGATTCCTTCGCGATGTTCGGATTATATCAATAATCACGCGAATAATGGCTTGCGGGAAATTTCAAGGGGATACGCATAATTTAGACAAGCGGGCAAGTGAAAGCATAGAACGCATAACGTAGCCGCGTTTCGTCCTTCTAATTACGGAGTTTACACTACACCACGAAGCGCATCGCGCCCGCGTCTGCCCTTAACCGGCGATGCACGTTAATCCCGTTACTTCCGCGGTCTTAGCTTCGTAATCCACGGTTCCTGATTTATGCGGCAGATACTGCAGAGATAACTCAATGGGAGAGAGAGAGAGAGAGAGGGCGGCGGGTCATACGGCCAAAATTACTCCCGGAGTAAACTATAGTTTCTTGGAGAACGCTGGAAAACGTTTGCGTCACGTACAAAATTTAAGTCTGGATGCAAGTAACCTCGTTTCTGTAAAAAGGTCCCTTAACTCTAACGGTTCTTATGTAACGGATATATATACATCGAATTCTAGCATTGTAATATCTTCCAAAGATTATAACCTTACGATTATATTATTATTACATTATTATACTATGTTACATTATTACTGATATTAATCAAGAGTAATAAAATTCTACATCTCCTTGACCTCCATAACACGACAGCACTGTTAATCGCGTAATCGGAGAATCTGGGAAAATCTTTGCAAAAGAGAAGATAAATTCACGTAACGTTAAGAACACAGCTGAATGGTAGCCAGTTAAGCACTATAGCTTCGAAAATCAGCCATACCCTATTTCTTAGTTTTCGACTATTATAGACAGTCTCATTTCGACTAACGACCCGTAAAATCTAATCCTCTCTGATGGGACAGTCCGAAAGGGGTCGAGAGTTCATTCCGAGCTCACCCCAGGTGCACCTTTCGGTCTCGATTTCCCAGCCGGATCGGTCGGTGGCGAAGAGGCGGGGCAGGCGGGTGTACGCAGCGATTAGACATTCTCGCTGGTGTACGGGGATAAAATAAAATTGGGAAAAGGCGCCGAGAAGTATGAGGAGAGTGTGTACCGTAACCGATTGAGATCGGAGCCAAGCGCGCGCGGCCGGCCTGGCTGTGTTTGCTATGTTTATGGCGGCAGTTACTGCCCGTAAAGTAGCACCTAACTGGACCCACTCGCACACACAGCTCCACCTCCTTACACGCATACACACGTAAAGTTCTACACGACCTGCGCGCGTCGTCCTTTCTCATCCCCCTGTAAAGGTCTCTAGTTCAATCACCCTCTCGCCGCGTGACAGCTCTCCGCGTCGTCACATCCCGGCCGATCTACGAGGCAAAAAGAAATCGATATCGTTCGTACGACAGCCGACCGAATTATTTACCTTATTACGTGCAAATTGTAATTTATATGTCCAAATATTGCGGAAATCGGAATCGGAGTTTCCGGCGCGGCAGCTCCAGCTGGCGGAAATATTGTAGCGTATACAGCAATATTTATTATTCGCGAGACAAAAAGAACATCCCCTGGAACACGGCGCCGTTCTGCAGTAACCACAATTAATTGAAGTTTAAAATTGGTTACTTATAACGCGCGCGTAGCGCATGTTCGGAATAACATAATTTCGAACGAGACAAATCCTCGCATGCACGCTACAATAATTCATATCCGCAATTGATCCATTAATAATAAATGATATTGAATAACGAACAGTGCAATTACATTTGCACGGTGATCAATATTCCAAACGTATCTAAATTTATTGCAATTCAACGGCCTGTATTCATCTATCTCGGCCGTTTAATACCACGTTTCCGATTAAGTTGATTTGTTATCGCGAGATTAGATTCCGAACGAATGCAGCGTTACAGCAGTACGCAAACGCGCGCGCGTTGGTTTCTACCGAAAAGTCGAATTATATCTGGCAAAATGCCGAGCCGGTTAGGCCGGGGTAGGATGGGCGACGCTTCGGACGGTTGGACAGCGGCGGTGACAAATTATAATATGTATAAAACAATAGAGGATCGTAACAATCGACCCCGCGTCCCCGCCTACGTGCTGCGTGAACATTATGCAACGTCCACTAGGTAATAAAATAATATACGCTCGCGCATAGCCCCCGCTCATAAAGGCCACCCATGAATATTTCATACTGCTTAATTCCACGGGTGTTATAATCGCCGCGGGATGTAGATGCCCAACCGACCATTGCTCAAAAGTAATCTGCCGGATTCACGCAAACCGCTTACTGACAAATTTTCGCGGCTAGAAAGATGTTTACGATCTAATTAACAATTAATCCGTTTCCCGATCAAGCACGAGAGAGAGAACCTATCGTTCTTCTTCTCATTAATGACACTAGAATTCATATCACGTAAGATAAAAAATGAGTACAATAACGCAGCGGCTAATTAATTCCTCGCGAACATTGCATAAATCGTCACATTTCGCGAGCGAGTCCATTTGGGAAATCATACTTGGGCCCGAGTGTCCCTTCGCGGATGCCAATAACCAAAATAATACGCAATACATCAGAGCCGGCACCAGAGATGTTCCATGGTGACATGTTTATGGCTGTCAATGCAGCGTTCCGTTCCCGTGAGCCGCGAAGCGAGGGTCACGTCGGCAGCGTCTGATTTACAGTCCCGGTACATGACGTTGCCTCAACTATTGCCTCAAAAACCGCAGAGATCTGTCGTCGGCGCGTGAGCGTGTCGCGTTATGCAAATTACCGTAGGGTGAAACGCGGCAGTCTTTAGTGTCGCTAAAGAATTCGGCGGTTAACAGCGCCCGCGAGAAGAAGTTCTATGTTTCAACCACGTCTATTTTACTTTCGTTTGCCGGACCATTGACACCTGTCAAATACTTGTCGCATGAAGGGAGCACGTACGTGACGGGTCGTCGAAACGCTCGACAACAATAACGGCGAGCGTCTTGGCAAGGCCCTTTGGTCGCTCTTCTCGAGGGCACATCGGCGCCTTCCTGCCACTAGTCAAACGCATGTATGCGGCGCGGTACTGCGCGCGAAATGGAGCAGTCCCAGAGTTACCGTCGTGCCTATATTAAACCAGTACGTGAGCAGTATATGTTGCGACGACGGTAACTCGGGGCGTTTGAGTGTCACGGGACGAATATCAGGGTAGCCGGCATATCTGCAGCCAGAGAGAGAGAGAGAGAGAGATATCTCCGGGAAAAGGGAAGAAGTGAGGGCGAAGGGTCCGGGAGGACGGCAACGAAGAAGGGCGATCGCGAATGTACGGAATTACAAGACACGCGAGACCATCGCCATCCCCGGATTCATCTCGCTCCGTACTCGGCAGCGATAACACGGCCAACCTAAAGGCACGTGTGGGATTTATCATCCTTGCAGTCTCTCTGACTTATATGCATCGTGAGAATATCTCATCGCTCTACAACCATAACCGAAACTGACAATGTATCATACAAGGATAGAAGATGAAGAATATTCTACGTTTCGTCGGTCCTCGATAACTAGAAAATTTCGTTATTTTCTGTGTCGATGAAAATCCAAAAATTTATCATATTATTGAATAACGAAAAAAATATCACAAAAGTTAGGAATTTAACATATTTTAATCTATTTTTTCAGCCGGGACAAAAATGAGCGCGATAAAAAAAAAACAATGTGAAAAATGTGAAATATTTATCAATTTGCATGACAGAACTGGAACCGCCGAATATAACCAATTGTATCCCCTGACAAATCTATCGTAAAAAATATGCCGAAGAACATTCACGGTACGTTCCGTCGTTCGGCTTGTATAAGTTCCATTTCCCTCGGTATTTCCTACGTGCAACGAATAAATCATCCTCCAGAGAGTCTTCCATCTGCATGAAATAGTGCTCTCCCGCGAAAAATGCCTTGTTGGCTTTCTCCGTAAAGTCGACGGCCATTCCTTCGATCAAAGTAACGTCTTTACGTGATCGAAGGCACATTCGTCGTCCCTCCATATTTCTAAAAGCTAAGCTCATTCAAGCGCGAATAATATATAAAATGAAAAACTAAAATGAATCGCATGCCGTCGTCGCGAGTATATGTTAATCGCAAGTAATAACTGTAACAAACACTACATAATGGTGTCGCTTATATGTTCGTAATGTTAATCACTTTAATTATACATTTAGTTCGCGGTCGTGAAGATCATAGAGACAATCCATAGAAATTGGAGTTTCTCAAAAGATAACCTGGCGCATTAAATTGCAGGTGAGTCGTTTCGGTGAGCACACCTAGTTGCATACGTAATTCTAGTTGCACCCACCTCCTACGTCGTCGTAACTGCTTTCTGTGCGGAACACGATAGCAGCACGTGCACCGAACTTCGTAACCCTACTGCATATCATGCGATTCGACGGATTTCAAAAATGCTCATTACGCTGGATGTTGCGCTATGAATAATATCTCTCTATACGTATGCAGAGTTATTAAAACAAGTACGTGTAGATAAAAACTTTTGTCCGAGACATCAAATAAAATTACTGAGATGTTTAAAGAATAATACATGGTATAAATACAATATAGATTTATCCTTTCGGTTTATAAACTGAAATTATCGTTAAGAAAGCACATCTGTGCCAAGAACATTTTGCGACGGCACAAAATAAAGATAGCCGCATTTCCGATGTTAGACACCGTAAAGTTGTCTCGGCCGTGCGTTATGCCGGCCAAATGGTCTCGGACGGTCTAGGAACGTCGGGGCCGTTACCATTTGCATGGAATTCCGAAGCGACTCAGGCAAGTCGTTTCCATGCAAGTCGGTAAGTAACACCGTACGACATCGAGAGGATCCCTGTCGAAAGACTCAGGTTGAAGCGAAGAGAGAGCGAGAGAGAGAGAGAACTTTCAGTAGGAAGGGGTAGAAAACCTATCGTGGAAGGTGGAACGAGTTATTCGATGGTTCCGCGCGGAAATGATTCGCCGCATTATCGTCCCATTTGCGTAATCTAGTGTGAACGTTTAAATCCACTCACCACCTCGCCGTCGTCTCCGCCACCGCCAACGACGAGGCGTCAGGCTGTAACGAGCGCTGGTTCGACGAATATCTCGAGGCTTCCGTGCTTTATAGCACGGAAGATTTCTACCGATCTTCTATCACGTCGGCAGTTTCGGCACGTAGATTCGGCGACGGTACGCGTACATGTAACGCGATAAAGAACGCGATCAAGAAATCTCTCGTTGTCGAGAGTGATGAAATAAAGTAAAAAGTTTAAATTTTTGTAACTATCTTATAGTCAGTAGTATTGTGGAAAAAATTTTTGCAACAGTTCAGCTGCGTTTCTGCAAATCGTTACTTCCGCGTGTTCTCGCCCGTATAATTGTGGAAATAATTAGTCACACCTTTGACGATTGTTCTGAAATCAGTTCAACTTCGTCACACCTTGCGGTTACACAGTCAGAGCATAGCCACCGTTTCGTTCGCACGGCAGAATCCGCTTGACCTAACCGACGTATTACAGGGCCTGGACGTGGGGCGTGGACGCTACCAGCATGCAACGTTTATTCCTCGCATGTAGGACTTATATACATCTCTCCAGTTGGCTTCTCCAACCCCTGTATTTCCATCCACCCGTCCTCCCACGGCCAACCCCGTAGCAAGTCTGTGGTTATAACGAGCGAGACGCGGCGCAGCTACCAACTAGACGAGTCTATAGCTGCTAGTGCCGACTGCCACTAGCCCGAGAGCTACCTACGACTATGGTTTAGTAGTGCAGGCACGCTCTCCGCACCGGTGCTCAAGCTACATTAATCTCCCGCTGCGCCATCGAGAAAATAATAGAAAGTGAATCGCGACCGCCAACCGACCGCGTATCGCGAAAACTGCGGTTTGCCTAACTATTCTACCGGTTCGATTATTGGAATTATTAAAACGCTGGGAAAAGAGTTGTGCGGTGAGATCTAGATTGACCGATGCTTTTTCGCCCTTTTATTTATATCACTCGTATTCATTTCGCAAAGTAGAGTATAAAATTCGAATTCTGAAATTTAAGAGTACAGATAATCCTACAATTGTGCGTAAAAAAAAAGATATAATAATTAAAAAATATAACATCTTCCATCTGACACGCGAAAAGTTGATGGATATCGCGAATGTCGTATATATTCGGCGCGATCATTTATATCATGTCTACCTTTTCCTCATAATGAAACGTTAGAAAGGTCGCCTGTTACTCCCAACACGACTGTTGAGCTGTCGCGCGTCAGCTTCAAAGGTGAGCACGAGAGGTTGACCTCTTTCACTGATAAACGCCTCGATGAGCGCAACGCCTATAATGTTTTCGCGTCAAAAATCGAGCTGGCTGAAGCGTACAACCAGAGAAGAGGCGTTGGACCGTGAATTGTTATACGGGCATGCGATTTGTGTATGGTTTACACGGTGGCACCGCTTGTCCGCCCGAGCGTTACTATCGTTCTCGATTCGGGAGATACTCTAATCCGTCGATAAAGGCTGAATTGATTTTACGAGCTGACATTCGAAACGACGATGTAGATCGTGTGAATTGCTCGCATAACACGCAGAGGTGTTATGGTCGGCGCACGCGGTGATGTCCATTTTAGCAACGGAAATATCCGATAGGCCCTCAAAAAAGAATGGGTCAGTTGATATGGAAATTTCAACAATTCTGCAAATTGCCATCGTGCCTTGTGAATCACAAACATTTTTACAAAGTGAATTGTTAAACCATTATTAATAATTTGACTTTACAAACTTCTAATTAATCCTTTTTTATATCGTTTTATTATTATAAACTAGAAAATTCCATTTCTTTATGAGAAATGACAAATTTATCTAATATACTCTATATCAAGAAGATACACAGTAATTTTAAAAAATTTTTGTTCACTTTAAGTTTCATCCATTATCTTGTTCATAAACTTCATATGTAATTTATATTTCTCGTATATATATAGATAGATACAGAAAAAACATATCTATCGAATAATCAAAGATATTTTTTATAGCCCATAACAATCTAGTTTCACTTGCGATCCTACTGAAGATAAATTCGTGTCCATAAAATCTAATAAATATTTCACGTTTGTAATTTGTCTGTATTCCTCGACATCGACGTTACCCGACTCTCTCTTCTCTCGTGGATACGATCTCTCTTCGTAGATACGAAGAGCGAGTAAAAGGCAAGTCGTGCACCTTAAGTAAATAATGAGACCCTCTCCGCGGAAACTCGCGATACAGAACGAGGATCCATGCCGTGGTTGTCTTTCCGCGCGCTGAACATTTTATGGAGCAGCGAACATTACGATGCATAAAGTGCAACAAATCAGAATATAAGTTACGTAGCCACTTCTGCCTCTGTAACGCCACTCCACAAGCGCGATGGATGTTCCTCCACTTCTGTCTCGTCCTATTTCGCATCTTCCTTTCGGAATTCTCTCCTATTTTCTTCCGTCTATTCTCAGACACATTCCGCATCGAGCAGGCGTCAACGAATACGTTCTAATCTTTGTTCCGTGACACTCAGTCGCTTATGTTTAATCTCATCGTATAGATCGCCTATTTATTTAATCAATTGATATGTCAAAAACTCGACATAAAAGATTCGCTCGATGGCGTTTAGCAACGGCTGGTCATTTCCCCACGATTAGGCATAAGTTCGATCAAATATTGGCAATCGCCGTAGCAGGAAGTGAGATCGAGAAAGGAAAAGACGCGGACACGTTCTACGCGCTCTTTCCATTTCTTCGGCCGCACGTGCCCGGCATCGTGAACATTCAATGCATAAGAAGCACGATCGAATATAAATCATGCCTTTGTATTTTTGCCCGGCAATCCCGCGGAGACAGTTGAATAATTTCTGAAACGCCTCTGTACGTGCTCGGACGCCGTAATTTATGGTGCGCGAGAGTAACGCTCGCTTAGATCGTCCGGGTACACAATGCGTCCTGCTCTACTGAGCGAGGAGGCTTGGTCGTTACCATTTTATACGTTTATATGGGAGGTGCTTAATTCAGGAAAAAAAAAGAGAAGGTAGAAATCATTATTAGCGTTCTCCTTAATGAATTAAAAAACTCTCTTTCTCTTCATTCATGTAAAGAAAAAAGCATATGACCATATGCTGCGGTGAACAGATTGTTACACAGGAATTCGACATACTTTTTGCCACTTTGAAGAATAACCGGCACACGCCATTACCATGCGAACAATGAAATGTAATTAAAGCATCGCAGAAATCTACGCAAGGAACGTAAATGGCGGAACGTGAGCGTCTATTATAACCTAGGAAATATTTCGCTGGAAATACACTGTTTTATTCGCTCCTGAATACTGGTTCGACGAAACGAGGTGGGGTTCCGGTCATTGGCGGTCCTGTTACACAACTGTATCAGGTTGCCAGATATTACTGCCTTCCACGGCCAGGTCATAAAAATTGATAAACCCGTCCCCGACGTCCTGCGGGAGTAGTCCGGGATAACTCGAGACAATCAACGGGCTTATTGGGCTAACGCTTTTGCTCGAGTTAACTGGTGTAATTGCCCGGGGGTTACTCTCGTTTCGTTAACCCCACATGGTACGCTCCCTGCGATCGCACCTCGCCCATCGATCATCCCCTATTTCTTTTATCCTCTTTCACGCGCGTATGGCGATACGGTTGCATTTAACCGCGGGTCGCTCGCGTCAATGTTTTGTCTATAGCATTAACTTACACATACAACTTGTATCGCCGTTCAAATTGACGTCGATACTCAAATTACAGTACACACTATCGTAATCTTGCAGGAAAAGAGAACAATATCGAGTTAGAGAAAATCAAGATCAGATCAATTCTAGAAACAACGTAATGTAGATGCACTTTTCTTGTTTGGTTTGATATAACTTTTACAACATTCAGCGTAACCGTTCACTTTCATTAAACAACGGCAAGTTTTCATGTTCAAGTAATCTGTTTTTCATTTAATTTTTTTCTTCAATACTAAAATACGATTAAACGTTATTGCTTCAAAATTGCAGCATTTTCTTTATCCCTCGCACGAATCATAATTAGCAGCAGGTTATATAGAAAACAAAGAAATGTACGTTTTTCGGCTCGCTTATTTTCAATTAGAGAGCCAGGAACTGCGTGACATTTCGAGCAGCAAGAAAAGTACCGACAACAGCAGAAAATGGTCGTTTCCTACCGTCTCCTACCTTGCGAGACTCGCCGTTAATTTTAAACGTCGTAAATCACCCAGAATACCCTTCGCGCACGTCAGCTTCACTCAGCAGCCTCTGTCTAGAGGTGCTTTATGGATTCATCTCGAGCGAAGCTAACAGGTTGATAAAAAGAACGAAGAAACGATGGGATACCGGCGCGTAAATAACGTTACATCATCAGGACCTGCTATTTCCGTGACGATCGTTCTCGCTATCTAAATTAATGACTGCCGTCATTATTGTGATGAAATAAAACTTTATATATTGAGATAGACTTCAATTAAATTAACTAATTAAGTTAAAATTTCTCACAAATGATGAAAATAAATTAGTAATTTTTAAAATTAATGAAAGAATAAAAATTATATAATTCATTTTGTTGAAAGTTTCATATTTAAATAAATCAAGTCAGTAAGTAATTAATCAGTAATTGTACACTACTGTTTATTATTAAAGAATTACATAATTAATACAAATAACACAAATAAAATTATATTTCATACACTCACAATCTTATTATATCATTATACAATTAAATAAAATTAAATAAAATTAAATAAAATTGAAAAGTATGAAAAAGAATACAAGAGGAGTAAATTCGAACAATTACAGTACAATCGTGATTGTCGAAGTCCCTGATTAGATGAGGACTAACGCTAATGCTGGCAGCTTTAGCTGGGTGGTGGTCACAGCAGACCAAAGAGAAGGGTAAACGAGCAAAAGGGTAAAAGGGACTAGGTGATGCAATGAGCCGGTAAACTGATGCGGCTCCAACGACGCCCAAATTGATTTACTTGACAAAGATTGAGTTACCGAATTAGAACCGGACGTAAAACGGCCTCGTTCGACCGTTATTCAAACCTAGCACCCTAATGATGCGACAGAATCGCTCTGTTTATACTTGAGAACCTGCTCTATCAGGATTATCCTCGCCTTGTCCAGTCGAGCCTTCGAAAAGCGATCGCTAAATTACCTTATTAAGAAAAAGTAATGAACTAAATCTCTCTGTAGATAGCTCGTTCAATCTTTCGAGAAAAATCTTTCGAAAAAGAAGTTTTAAAAATAGATACAAGCCGTATCCACGACCTAATATTATACCAAAAAATATATGCAGTTCACTGACTCGAGCGAGGAATACGAAAGTGGGAGTGGCATGGTTTTCGGGGAATATAAAAGTTTAAATAGCTCTATTACGTGGAACACTTATCCGTCAGCAGGTGCATTATCACGTCGGGAAAGTTGGAGCGCGACGAAAAGACGAGGCGAAAAAAAAAAAAAGGGAAGTGAAATAGGGCAAAGAGCAAACGGAAATTATATCGAGCCAAGAATGCAGCAAGGTAAGATATTTTTGCGTTCTGTATACTAATTTCGGAGAGTGCACATTGCCCATTACGGGGCGGTGCAAACTGGAGAGTAAAATTACTATAAATATTATAACGTGAGAAGTATGCAACGCGTTCATGCCAAGATGTCTAGCTTAGAACGTATTTGTGCTCGTATGCTTTCGCATCCTCTCTCCTTTCCCCTCACTCTGGTGTTATTGCTTAACATGCACTACACACATACATGTGCAAACCGAAAACAAAACTCTTACTCTTCTCTACAAAGTAATAACTATTTTTCGCTTTGCGTATCTAAAAGAGCCGAGCACCTGCTTTCACATAAGAAAGTAACGATGCTTTTCTACCGATTGCAATTGACCACAGAAGCAAAGAAAGACAGAGCTGTTCGATAAAAAAAAAGTATGATAAATCCAAAAACGATGCATCTAAATTACGACGCATCAAAAACCAAGTGACTTCTCTTAGTATATCAGCATTGTAAGACGACACGGTTATTGGAATTCCCATTTCCCCACGAAACTGCCAAATCGGATCGCCGAGTGATTCCGGCAGGACTGCAGTCTGTTCGCTGCATCTCTATGACGGTCTATCCCCGCCTCTCTATCTCTCGATAAGGACGAAGAACCAATCTCCGGCATATCGGACGTAAAAGCGTCCATAAACCAGCGATAAAGCGACAATGTCGGCAACTTTTTGGCGACCAGATGACAAAACGAAACTATCGAATGCCAACGGAACGGTATCGCTTTGTGCACTACTCGCAATCACGTATGTCCGAGCTGCGATATCAAGTCGCAATCGGCTATTTGTAATGTACTTTACGACGTCTACTTCCGATCTTTTTTATCTTTATAGAGGACAATTACATATTGATACATTTCAACTACATATATTTCGAAAAAATTAGTATTTATATGAATTTATGTATAACAATAAAAACTTTGCAATCTTCTTGATGGAATTTTCAAATAAAGCAGTTTTAATATTTGAACTATCGTTAGCCATAAGCACAGGCAGCAGAAAGATTAAATTTCCGGTACAGTAAATAGCCGGTATTTTATATCCACTTTTCCTCATATATGTCGAGTAGAAACATTACCAGTCGCGAAACTCCAGTGTTGAAACGTAATGGCTTAATGACGACAAATGCGGTAAAATTTAACATTTGCTCGGCATGATGCGTCACGTGCCAGAAGCATAAAGAACCCGCAGAGAATTATCGAAATCGCCACATTCTGAGTTTCATTATTTGAACACTGCATATTCCGATTATGAAAAATGATAAGAACATAGTGTATATTTGCGTTATGAACAAAGTTACGAAACAAAGTTAGAAACAAATTAACTACTATTTGTCGTACTAAATTAGAAACGTGAGAATAACAAATAATAATAATAATATATTAAAAAATATTAAAATTTTTATTTGTTAATTGGATGAGATTTAAATTAAAAAAGCTTAATTTACAATTTTAAAACCTTAAACAGATATGTTTATCTTTGAATATCTATAATTTGTACTGTATCTCGACTTTTTTTTAAGAAACAACGCACTCTGCATTAAACATGCAATCCCCCCCCTCAAAATAAATGAGAGAGAATAATGAAAAGGAAGATTACATTAACTTTATAAAGAGAAGATCAAGATTAATTCTTTTGATGCATATCTATGTCATTCTAATTGAGGACAGGATTATCATGTTTCCCGAAATATCTCGGACCTCGATGGTAAATCAAATGAGACGGACCAGTGCGACGAAGCGAAATGAAATGAAAAGAGATGAAATAGAGGTTTCATTATTTTCGCCGGATACATTTCTAGCGACTTAGGAAATGTCAGGTGACGTGACAAACGATCGGGCCATTTCTTGAGAATTAAATACGCCCCGCGCACTCGTCGACCGCTGTCGCAGACGAGCCGACGTTAACAGTGGCGAAATGAGCGGAAAAAGTATAAAAAAGCGACTTCTTCTTTTTTCCTTTCTCTAAGATACTTCTGCGATTTATTAAGCTATAATAATCTTGATAACGCTAATGTATCGTTGCAACGACTGAGTGAATAATCGACGAATTGCTTCCGAAAGCGCTCCAAAAATTTTCGATTGTGATGATTAAATTACATAACGCAATACATGCGCTTTTCTATCATTTTAATAGTCTCGTTCGTATTGCGAATCGATATGTAACACGAGTCGAAAGTTGAAGAGAGCACCATTTTACTATATTAAATACTAATAAAATTTAATCACAGTTATAGCCGCTAACAGCATTAAATGTTTTTGATAATCGCAAGAGAGGATTAAGTGTCATTAAAAAAATACGAAATTGGATGAAGCCTGACTAATCCCTTCATAATGAATTTATAAAAAATTACCTTTATACCGTCCCACGAAGTTAAAGATAAAATGCATAATGCAGTTATGGTAACGAGAATTAGAAGACAAGCATCTATATCAATTCTACATAACCGCAATTCGCTCATGCTGCTACGCATTATTAATGTAACCCGATAATCCTATATGCAGCAAAGCAATAGTAAGCCATGCCTTGTATCCAAGGGAGAATGGGTTACGCTATTACAGAAGCTCCAAGCTATAGCATTACAGGGCTAAATTCTAGCGATTCGTAACGCAACACTATGGTGACAACTGCTTTCAACGTGCAATTAGCAGAATTATATTTGGTACCGCTAATCTTATTCTAATTAAGAACCTATCTACAAGTAAGTTAATCTCATCAAGTATTAATTTATGTATGGTTGAATATACATTGTTAATTCCTTCTTTGTCTTTACATCAATAAAAGATCGAACAAGAACAAAATTTTAGATGTATTAAGAGAAGTCAGAAATTCTTTTTCAAATTTATAATATAGAAATTAAATTTTTTTTTAAACGTAAAATATTATTTAACCTTCGATGTTATTCTATTGTTTTTAAGAAGCGTTTTTATGTGCAAAATTCATATTTCAAAAAATTATAGTATCTTATAGTATCTTTTGAAATTATATTTTGTGGAAGAGAGATATTCTGAGATAATTTCATGCAAATTATATCGCTCAGCTATCTTTCTGATGAATAAAAATTAGAGTTTCTAAAGATCAAATAAATAATATATTATAATATATAAAATAATATATAAAATAAATTAATAATAAATTTCAAATAAATGTTACAGCAAAATCTCAGTGGACTGTTTTAATGAAAAACAATCGGAATGCGAAGGTAATCCGAGGAGCCTGAAGGATATATGCGCGGTACCAACGGATGTACTGATTCGTCGCAACAGAGTGCAAAGTGCAAGGAGACGTAGAGACGGGAATACGTGGAAGAAGATAACGGTGGCTCTGCTTGATGGAACGACGGACGTAACGGATAGTGACGCAGGTATACCAGCAGTCCACGGGGCGACGGGCCAGTTTATTGCACAGGATTAAACCTCCACGTGACTGGAGCCTTCGAGACCAGTCTTCCTCTCTCTCTCTTTCTCTCCCTTACATTCTTTTTATCTTACATTTCACAAGAGATCTTCTCTCCATTTTATACGTACGTATCTTTTGCCCTATCGCAAAGTTACTTTGTCAGGGAACAATTTTTCACTTCTAAATTCGATTTCCGAATTATCACACTAAAATTGTACTCTACAATAATTGTTACTTTGATAACTATCAAGATAAACTTGTAATCAGTCGATATTACATTTTGTACTTTGGAATAAAATCGGAAAGAACGAAAAGTTTATTGTATTTTCTATTATAAATTAAAATATTAATATTTTCTCCGTAATTATCTGTAATCATATCGAACAACTCCAATACTGGAATAAAATCTTACAACGCAACTTGAGATGTGCAATAAAAAAATGCAATGAAAAAATAGTCTAACTCTAATTTGGTTGATTACTGCACATGTTCAAAAGCGAAAATTCAGCATGTTTGATGATTCTACAACGAGAAAGGGCAGTCCGAGCCACGTCCGAGATCGAGAAATTGCGCCCGACGCCGGGGAGACCGGGGATTCTAACGAAGGAACGAATGACGACGCGAAGTACGCGGTTGAATTCGACGACAATTACATCCCGATTTTAATGTGCGCCTGTACGCGACCGCTGGCGTTGTTCCCACAAATGTGGTAAGCAATTCCCATTCGTATCGCGCACCGCCGCGCTGAGAGGAACCTCGGGGCCCATTCGAGCGAATTCGGGCTAAGCTGAATGGATCGCGTGGCATCAGGAAGCTATTTGTTCGATCGCAACAATGGACGAGAGCCCGAAGATCGGTGAGCGCGCAACGGGGATTACCGGCACGGTATTAAGATAAAGAGAAGTACTTCGCAGCGGTACGACGCGCGCCTCTAAATCAGCGTCAGCCTGGATGCAAACGAAACGCAAACGACGCTGGATGCGACACGTTAACAGTATTACGATACAATGCCGCCTGATTTGCCTTCGCGATAATTTCGCAATACGGTTACCGGGCGTACAAATTTGTTATCGAAACATATTTCGATTTGACCATCTCATTAGTACTACTCGGATAATATAACTCTGCAAATAAAATTATCTATAACAATTCAGAGTAATTTCCTCGCGTAAATGCACGTCGCGCGTGGTATGTTATAATTTTCACGTTGGATTCGTAATGCAAACATTACGTTTGCGGAATCGATCGGTTCAACGAGAATGCGCTTCAGTCTGAATTTATTCTGGGGAGAAAAAAAAAACACAAAACACGAACCCGTGATATAATTACAACTTAAAACATTACGCGTTTTTCATTCCAACAACATGTATCATTATGCATTACATAAAATAACAAATGTTGAACTTTCATAACTGTGAAATAATCTTTTTTCTGCATTTTTCGCGAGATTAACTCTGCAGTTTAATCCGCGCTCGCAAAATCAGTGATTCAATTAGCTTGAAATAAGTTGGTCGATCCTGTGTGTCGTCCGTGTGCGTCAACACCGACAGGCATCGCCCTATGATTCTCGTGGAATCCTAAATCTCGGTAACTGCAAATTGGGAGCGCGTACAGTTCACTTCGGGCGACCCACCGATCCGCGATTTTCCACGAGGAAAGCAGATGGGCTGCGGTGTAGAACGGATGGATCGTAGAATGCGGGTGGGTAATGCTGGGAAAGTTGGCAGATTATTTCGAGCTTGCACGCGTGCATTACCGGACTAGGCTAACATTCGACGTAATTAGCGGGGAAACTCCAGCGGTGACGCTATAGCGTCATTGTGCATCACTCTTGGCCGCTGTTGAACAAGTGCAAACTCGTCAGGAATGCCGTTCGTGCCGAGACCCAGGGTAGTGAACTCGAACACGAAGCTGAAGGTGCAATCTTCGTCCAGTATGTTTGCACGCGCCCATAACGCCGCGCGGTCTGTCGAGAGAGAGAGGAAAAAGTGGAACAAGCGTACGTATACACCGCGCGCAAGCGGTACGAATCAACCGCGGGGCAGATCGAAGCGACTCTACCCTCGATCGATAGCATCGACAATTGCATTGTGGAGAGGGAACAGGCCGCATACCATTACGAGAAATGATAATTTTTAATATCAAACCCACACATGCCCCGCATCACCGAGTTATGTCGCAATAACCGAGGGAAATATTCGACGATCAAATTCCTCCCGCAGTATAATATCGACACATTCATAAATCACGCCAAACGCACACCGGTTGAACTCTACCTGACGCTACGAAGCTGTTCTAAAGGTAAATTAGATACAGCTCGAGGGTCGTTTATACCGGCGACCGCGTGACACTATCCGATTCTCCTAATCCGAAAGACATTCGCCACAACAGTGTCGTGACCTGTGACATCGCCATGCGCGCTGCGCGGCACATGGTTAATATCATTACCATTATTGTTACAAACGCGGCAGGAGCCTGGGAACGGTTTCTCAGACCGTAATTCCGGCAGCGCGGGTAACGGTTGCGCTTAAGCGCCAATCGGGCTCTTTCCACGATCCGAATCAACGAGAATGCCTCGTACTGGACGTGGTACGTGACTGACCGAATGGAATGCCAACTGCTATTGGTCCTCGTCGTCGTCATCATTTCAGGCCGTGGTCGTATCGTCTGGGGAAACGGAGCGATGCTGACGATGCAGCGTACTCACGAATTGCATCTGAGAAGGCTAACCGTTCTCATAGAAATCGTATATCCGCGGATGCATTTCTTTAAGACGCGAAAACACACTAAGCCGCCGTGTACATCCTTTGTTTCGGAGGAGTCGAGAGAAACTCAATAACCGAGGGCAGATTGGACGACACTTCCGACCGGGTCTATCCGGAGATGTTATTTTCCTCTGACGTATCACCGGCATGAGATAACATCCACAGCACGAGAAACGAGGGAAAAAAGTTTCACCGTGAAAATCTTGTAGAAGAATCTACGTGAATAATTGAAAGCAATGGAACGGGGCCGGATAAAGAAAAAGGAATAAGATATAAGATTGCTAAAAAGAGCGTAATATCTTAATGGTTACTTTCCTTGATAATATTTAAATACGTGCTTGCTGAGTGAATGAGTAAGTCTGGAAACTTGCAAGACACTAAACAATTTCCAAGTAATTAGCGAAGATATTTATAGATCGGAAAGAAAATATTTAAGAGGAACGAGAAAATTGATTTCTCGCAAAGCTAATACAAACTCCGCGTCCGCTTTCAACTACTACGCGCGCATTAATCTTTTTATTAACTAGTTTGACTACGGGACATCTTTAATCTAAAATTCTTGTTAGTCATCGTATCGACCTCGTCTTCGGAAGGGCGTGACGGAAGCCCTTGGCTGGCAGGACCAAAGATAACGACGCTTCCGCTAATTACAGACTGCAAACTATCGATAATCGACGTAGTCCTAAATTGGTGACACGTGAAACTTGGGCTCCATTTACGGCAATTTGCTAGAAGAAGGGCACTGCAGTAATATAAAAGAAAGGGGCTCTCTCGCAGCCGCTATCGGCATTATGTAAATTTCCGAGATATTATGCAGCCATTCGACGGCTGACCCGATAAAAGCTCTCTCTGCGAGAATACCATACCAACGAGTTTTAATTGAGGAAATGATAAAACGATAACGTGGTAACTCATTTGCAGAATTCTCGACGCAGTAACAATTACTTGCACATACTAATGCAAAGATGAAACTCGCAAACGAAAATTAATTCTAAAACTATTGGCCAAAAGTTCGTAAATTCCGTTGTGCATTCGGTACACCGATCATTAACGTCAGGAATCCATCATTTTAGCTGCGAAATCTCAAGCTTCTATACCCGTAAGCAATTTTCGCGAAAGCAATCTTATACGTCACGTATCAAGCTGGCCAAAAGCGAGTCAAGAGTAACGCCCATAATAAATTCACCTCTTTAAGAATTCGCAGAAAAACAGAGATATCCCACGGACCAGCTTTATCCGGCTTCCGAGCCTTTATCTCGAAATCGCGATCCGCCTCACGGAACACGAATAAACAAGGATAGTCTGGCATAAAGAAATGAAGCCTGGATACTTCAACTAGTCGGTGGGGTGGCGCGGGGTAAGTGTATAGTGGGGTTTCGGTGAACGGAAACGCGGCATGTTCTTATAAAAAGAGGCATAAATTCATCAGAGATAAACGCATCCCTCTGTTTCTTCGCCGGGGATGGAAAGACGGGGCGAAAAGAAGAAGACAAGGCGGAGGGACTACGGGGGAAAAAAACGAGAAAAACGAACACTGGAGAAGAGGAAAAGGAAACGGTCTCTTCGTCCACCCAACGGGAGAGTTATATCCGGAAATCCGAAAAAAGGCTGAACATGACCGGATTCCTACAATTCGAGAAGACTATCTTGTTTCGGAAATCAGAGGATGAGCTGCGTAACCACGAGGAATTTTAAATCGTTATTCATGTCTCTTCGCTAAGACGTAACGTACGAAAGTAATGGACATAAAGATAGATAAAATCGTTTATTACATTTGCGTAGAACTTGTATAAAAATATAAAAAAAAAAGAATTGAGTTATTAAGGCTATTGTAAACAATGACTAATATATATTTTTAATAATATATATATTTAACAAAAATTTATATTTTTATATTTTTATTATTTCTCGTCAAATTACTTGATTACTCTAAAATCTGTCTATTAGCCTATACAAGCAACCTTCAATTACCGTTTATGATTTAAAAACATTTGCTGGTTTAAGTTTACAGCAGCGATCATTTGATCTGCGACAATATGAATAATTTAACGAGAAGAGAATTCACAAAATCACTCGATTTTCCTACTTACATTTCCGATATGGACGCACCACTCACTCGAAGAATACTTTTGAATATCCTAGCAACAAACGGATATAGACAGAGAAGTAAAGAAAAAGAAAAAACGCAAATAGAGATACGCAGAGTCGATTCGTTTCGTCGATTTGCGTCATAGCAAAGTTCTTCGTTCTAAATTCTAATCGTATTAGACTATGCTAAAATTCCGCTGACGGTTCAACAGAGAGAATAAAGATTGGTCCGTGATAATGCAAGACAATGTACAACTATCTCTATGTATGTGCGTATATGTGTATATGTAAAGACATGGAAACGATCTCTTATATCTAATGAGTTAAGATTACTAGCAAAATTGCATAAATTTAATGTCCATTTATTTAATCTAAAGTTGCAGAACATTTTGCGAGTCGATTCGGAGAATTACTCAAAAACTATATTCGTGATATAACCATTTCAGTAGTGATATCTAGTTTTCCATGCCAGACATTCAATTTAAACCATGAAGAATTAAAAACTGAATAATCATACAACAGTACATTTAAGTACTGTTGTATGATTATTCAGGTATATAATATATATGACGAGGCATATATTATACATATGACTTACAATATTGGAAAAAAATCAGTAAAGCAGTAGAATAAAAACCAAGATAGTGAGCGAAGTTGTAAACGCTAGGACACTATTACGGGGCTCACTCAGAACGAAACGTTCTATTTTCTGGCAAACAACGACCACTTCTCCCTTACTTTTCTCGCCTTCCACTCAACGTTTCAGTCTGAAACGTACCTGAAAGAAGATATTCGAGGGTAAGAGTGCCTGAAGAGTCTCGAACAACGGTCGGCAGGCCTGCGAATGAAACTCGCATCAGTTTCGTCCGTATGGACCGAGAAAATCCAAAAAAAAGAGTTGCCGCGAAAACATCGATGCTACTGGATGTACGCGCTGAAACTTGCCCGAGAATTTATGTCAGTCCTCGCACGCAGTCACGTAAAAACAATTCTAACGGAAGTCCCGAAAGTTCGCAGATACGTCCGCGATGGCAACGGCCAGGGCATGATGCACGTCAGAACGCAGCGACGTTCGAATCGCCATTTGAACGATACTTCTGTAAATGACACGGAAGAAGTTCGGAGCAACACCTACGGAGACATTCCAACGTGATCCGATGGGTCCGGTAAATCTTAACTGAGAGAAACTTCCGAAAATTTACGTCGTCGCGTGCACGGCCGTCTACGGAAGTCACCTAAAAGGCCACGCGGGGATTCCACGGATACAGAGTATCGTCCCCGTAAGGGACGCATTAATCCACGTTAAGTCTCGGCTAAATAAGTGCTGCCGTACTGAAAAAGTCGGCTGTACCAAGGAAGATTGGAACGAACATTACGGCGTTAATACGAAAAAAGGGGTGGAATCGAAGATGCTGCCCGGGATCGATAAAGAGTAGATACTCTATAAATTCGCAATTACGTGACACAGATCTGGCAAACTTTGTAACTGATTCATCGTATAACTTAAAAAAATATATATAAATTGAAAAAATAATATATTTGATAAAATGACAATGAATTTAAAAAAATAAAACGAAAAAATATTTTAATATCACTAGAACATTAAAATTCTAAAATCTTTTGAAAAAAATATTCTAAGCTTTCGCGATTGCTTTAAAAGAAAATAATACCGCTATAAATCCAAATTACATGTGTTAGAACTTGACTAACATCGCGCATTAGTGAATGAAATATTAATGCGGATCCTGCTTACTTACCGATAAACCCTAGTTAAACGGTCCATTGCGCTATACCGTCTGCCATTTACCACTGTGTCCCAAAGTGTTTAGACACTCGGGAACTAATGGCGCGCTAGATCGTATCCCGTATCGTTGAATTATGACGGCGACGCATTTGGAGAAGCAAAAATTATCGTTATCATTTTCGCGTTTGTAAGTACAATTGTGTTTTTCGCCACGACGCGCATCCGCAATATGAAATAAATACAATTTTTATATTTATAAGCTTTTAATGCAACTCATCCGACGTATATCGTATCACGTGGAAAATTTATGAATCGAAATCCCGATAAAATATGACGAGAAAACTGTTGATTCGCCAACATTGACTTGGAACAGACTTAACAATGTAACATTTGTCTTCGTACGTGACGTTCAATGCATTTCAAAATGTTTCTTCTTTCTCATTTCAGTGGGACACGATGAACGCGACGAAGGAAGCAACATACCCCACGGGAAGGAAAGAAATTTCCCGACGGATCAACGGAAATTTTAAATTTTCACCGAGAAAAATGTCGTCTTAGAGAGGAAAGTAGCTTTTCAGCTTCGACAAAGTCTACTCGGCAAATTCTTCTAAAATTGCTATCTATTATAATTGCAAAAATTCTAATCAATATTTTTTCATATACGTGTACCAGTCTGTATTCGCGAAATGGAGAGAGAGAAAGAGAGAGAGAGAGAGAGGCATTTAACAAAGAGAACGAACGAAAAGCTAGATAATGCAGAGAAAGAGTATTAAGGAGATTGATGTCGAGAAGAAAGAGAGAAAAGGAGAGCAAGGAGTGTTATTAGTTATCTCTCGTGCAAAATAATGCCGGGCACTCCTCTCCGGGCTACAACGGCATAAACAAGGTAAAATAAACAAGGGTGCAAACATTATAATGCAGAAGCATTGCCGGCGGAATAGCGTCAGCTCAGTGCGTGAGCGTATGCTCTGGTTTGTATACGTCTACTCGTTTGTAGATTTGCGCACGTAGTTCAAGCAGTGCAAGCGGGAAGATGTGCTACCTAGTAGCTACCTACAATGTTCCTCCACGTCTCGGCCGCTTCTTCTTCCTCGGATCTCTGACCTACCTCGCTCCTCGCTACATGTATCAACGTACACGCTGTTTCTCTCTTTACACGCCGTCGTACGAATCTCTATTGCTTTTTGCGAGGTAGCCTCCGGCGAGCCCGACGAGGAAGGACTGTCGTCAACACGGGATACGTCGTGTAGACAAATGGGACAGTAGTCTTTCTTGCTGGCCAGGTAACATTAGCGTATCACAGCGCGGCGTGCGACAATTCAGAGCAGATGTAATTACTCGACAAAGAGAATATAGACGACGATTTATCTTGAGTATGCCTGGGACATCCGATAGAGAATTCAACAAGTACAAATGCGATAAAATTACTGACGCTTGTCTCGTATAAACTTTTGCCGCTAAATATATCCGAGTACCAGCTGGTATGCATTACTAACCTACGTCAGCTAATACTGAATTTGTCTGACTAACGCGCGCAATAAAAGTTAATAAAAGATTTTTTAATACACTAGAAATCTACGAGTGTCTCTCTTCCTCAAGCATTCTCTTTTTTTTTTTACATGCGCAATGCCACATTCCTTCGTCCACCCTCACTACGCTTTTATCTGTCGTTCCTCGAGAAAGCGCCAGAGGCATCACCATGGGGCCGATACGAGGGAACTTTTAAAATTACCCGAGCTTTCCGGCTGAGAGATAATATGGCCTATTAAGAGTAGACGACGCCGGATCGGAGATGAGAGCGAACGGTGCGAAGTCGATGTAGGAAGAAGCCGGCGGGGTTAGTTTAATCCCCGAGTTTCACCGTGAAAAACAAGAGAGATAAAGATATAAATTTCGCTTTTATCCCCCCTCCCCCCCTTTCTGATGACTTTAGCCGTCACAAACTAATGCATATTTCCTTCGAATGTTCGTTTCTTCGTAAAATCACGCGTTTTTATTTCACCTTAATGCATTCCATTAAATTTTCTCTTCTATATATTCAATAGAAAAAGAAGTCAAAACACGACCGACTTAATAGAAAGACATACATAAAAAAGTAACTTGTCACATATTTACCAAAAATAATCATAAACGATGCATCGTGCATTTAAGTATCCTTAAAAATCATTCTTTTTAATCGCGTATACGTGAGTCTTTGTAACATAGATACTTCCAATTTATGATTATATTATTAAAATCCAGTTACGTAAATTCGTCAAGGAACTGCGTGATAAGATATGATTAAGGCAATAGCATTTCAGAATGAGACATTAAATTACAGCACGTAGTACAAGGCACGTGAGTCGCAAATTTAACAAACAAGACGCTATTTCGTACGTTACTAGTCTACGTAAACTTCTTAAGTGTTTAGCAGTTGTCCTGGGCTACGTAGTGACGAAACGATCGTGAAGTGGTGTCTCGACATACATGACAATTTTATGTCATCTCCTTAGGGATAGTGCATCTTCCCCGTTTGCTAACTCCAATGTGACGTAACGATGTTCAAAGTTGCAAGTTAGTTTAAGAGTTTCGTCGGGCATGAATTTTTATCCCGCTGTAATGTTACAATACTTCTCGAAAACGAGCAGATTATTATCTCAAGGATTTAGTACGTGAAATATTTTCAAGAGAGCTATAAAAATCTCGATGAAACGTTGCACGAGTGTAGTAACTTAGGTGGAAAAAGGCCGCATAAAAACAGAACGAAACTATAATTTCGAGACTTTTAATGATGCCAATATACTTTATTTTAAAAGTTTGCGAAGGAACGATATAATGTGACGAGAGAGAAATATGTTTTCGCGATATAATTAGAAACCAAAAAAATTAAATATATTCTTACATGCAAATAAAATATCAAGGCGTGTACAGCGACACATATTAGATGCAAAAACAAATTGGAAGCGAAGTACCTACAATAACTATCAATCTCAAATGACGTTATTATCCATCTTTTCGTCATACATAAGAATGTATACTTGCACCGAGACATTTGTTACTGTGTAACGCAAGTGCTCGAACAACGAGACTCCAAAGGCACATAAAAGGCAAATAAACTTCCTCAACATTGAACGAGAGAGAGCCCTTAAAAACTTTTCCCATGTTTACATTTTATGCGTCATATTGGTACGCATACATGCATAAATCAAGACACCGAGATTACTTTTAAGCATGTTTGCGAGATAAAACTTCAATATCATCGTGAATACAAATAATTCTAATTAACAAACTAACTTTTATCGATTAATTAAGCGAACAGATTTTCTATGTAATGTGGCGTAATAAAATCAATGAGTTTAACTTAAAGATACTAATACGTTCTTTATTCTCGCAAAATTGCTTCGTTTTACTGCAAGTAACGAGAGAGAAACCGTGTTCGTGTCTATAAAATTTGATTACCTGCACGAATTCCGTCAGGAAATTCGAAAGACGAATATAAGGCCCTGTAAAATACTCAAATTGCCTCAACCTCGTTAAAGATACGCGCAATAAAACATTTAATGTCTAACACGCGAATAAATCCTGTCACGTAGCGATGTAACATGGTATCGGGGTACCAAGACAGATTGAGCAGAAATAAAAGCACTATGTGAAACGATCACAAACCTCGGCAACATTTAGTCGCCCTGACCTGATCCGTTTATTTTATATATAATCCGTGTTCCGTGATAAAAAAAAATACGATCAATTTCAATTACACAGTATGGGGAAACTACTATTCTAATTTTTTAATACGGACATGAATAAATGATTTAATCAAAACGTCAACGAGAATAAAATTAATTGCAATAGCATCGTGGAATCAACAAATCTCTCGAAAGAATACTAATTTCTAGCTTGCGTAAACTGAAATTTAGAAAGATTTCCTAGGCGATCGAGGGGGATATGAGAGACTAAAACGAGGGGTGGAAGAGGAAAAAGATAGAGTAACTGTGTGGGGCGGTAATACTTTATCTCCTGATACCATTGTTATTTCAGGCAATCTGCCTCGATCCATTTTAGAGCAACACGCAAAGGTTCTGCAACGCAAATCCAGAATTACTGCGAATATCAAATCTATATAAAACGTATGTAGAATTTGCGTAACGCGAATTCGAGTAACGCAATATTACATTTTTATAATAAAATTGTAAATATGCAATATAAATTTTGCTAAATTTTCTATGGTATATGTAATCGATACATGTACCATAGTCGGTATAGATCATTCGTATACGAAGTATTCGCGCCACATTTATTTTTGCATGCAAACACGCAATAGATCGGATGTTAGTTCGTACAAGTTACGCGACTACGGGGCAAAATTTTATTATCGAAGTTGCAAACCTTCATTTAGTATCATCGATAACGCGAACTATAACGTATCCCATGTACGAATATCAGGCGGAATTTACGAGCTAACTTTCTAGACTTTGTTTGAGTTCGTGTCAAGCCGTGTTAATACACAATAGTACCACACAAATGTGTGTCGATACACAGACGCACTTACGAATAAGTAATCTCAGCAAATCGAAGGGAAAGAGGTATAGGAGAGAGAAATAGCAAGGGAGAAATAATAAAGGGACAGTTGCTGTATATCCGCGGACCTTTCCGTAGGTTTACGACTGCGGAATATCGAATGTTAATACCGACTGTCATTGTATCAGAAGTTTCATCCGAAACTTCGAATACGATGTCGCGGCCCATAACCAGAGAATCGAGGATTATTCACCGATTCGGAACCAGCTCCTCGTTGCTCGCTGGCTCGTAAACGAATCAACTTGCCAAATATTTAATCCCACACATTTTAATGGATTTATTAAACTGAATTTATCTATTCGGATTAAAATTATTGATCGCAGTGATATGTCCATAACGATACAATAAAAATCTTGAGTCGATTTTTTTCGACAGAAGTGAAATAACGTTTAATCCGCGGGGAAAAAAAGCGGATGGTCATTACAAGCTTGTTTATGAATAAGTCACTCGCGTGTTATCAGAGCGACGTCTCGAAGGACTCTGTGCTAATCCTTGGGAGGCAGCTGCCGAATCACCCCTCGGAGAGCCGCAAGTGGCGAGGCTAGCATAAACACGCTTAAGTTTTGGAGGTTGAGTGCTGCAGCCCGTCACTTGCACGGTCGCTATTCCACGAAGGGACTCTCCGCCTAAGTACTTGAGTACAGCAGGCACCGCCTAAGAGTTTGTTGCTGTTTCTTGTTCTTGCGTTACCTCCGTCGCCAGGCGGAACCACTCCTTAATCACCGTGGCAAGTTTAATGTCGCTCTGTACAACGCGAGTCGCATTGTTATTGCGGTCTTTAACGAACATTTCCTGATATATTTTTCGAATGTAAGGAAATAACGAATCTATCCTACCCATCGCACAGACAGAAAAGTATCCCGTTCTATAATTTGATTTTCCAATATAATATCGAAAAGAGGAATACAACGAAATTCACGTACTATTTTCCTCTATTTTTCTATTCTTTTGCTTTTTCTTCTACAAGAGTCTCATTCAGAAGAATGAATTTTTTAATCAATTAAAAAAAAAAAATTGTCTTTATGGCATTATATATCGAATAATAAACGCTTCTGCAATACGCCATTCTAAAATATCCATTCTATAAACCCATAGTCTAGAATTGCGGAGCACAACCGTAACTATAAAAATAATCAACGTACTTTGCCCTTTTCGCTACTAACAGTGTAATACGCTTCCCGTTTTACGGCCCTCTTCTACTGACATTCTAAGTCCGACATCGCGCCAGCTATAGTACATATATAAGCGCAAGGCTCTTGTTCCTTGATCCCTTATATCAACCAAATACATACTAACTCAACTTCTAACAAAAATGCCGACATGAACTAACCGTCATTGAGATCAGCCGGATTACATTCATTTCCACGATCCGAAAATCAAATTGCTCATGGTGGAATACGTTCCATCAACGACATGCATTTCTCAAGGAAATTTCAACAATTCAAAAGACACATAAAACTTAAGTGTACGATCTTACAAATGGAAAATAGATCATATATTTCTTTTACGTCTGATACAAACGTATCGAAAGGCTGCAATCAGAACGAGATTCTGCTCACGAAAACGCATGCAGAATGCAAGAATACATTTCGAGACGTATCTCCTACGTTGTAAAAGCGAAGTGTTAAATCCGTTTACACGGAGAATCTATTCAGGTATTTATTTAAAACGCTCTGTCCATGTTCTTCTTGAGGGATTGGCCTGGGACCGAGGCATTTTTCGACTACCAACGAGATAGTCTTCGCTATTCTGGAAGGAAGCGAATGGCAATGCATGCTGGGAATAGTACGCAGCAGCTGCATAGAAGTATATCACATTCTTTGAAAAAGAAGCTTCTGAACTCTATCGGTCCCAAGAGCTTTTCGGTTTAGACAGGAATAAAATACAGACAAAATATTTATTCCCGAAGCTTTTGAAGAATATAAAATTATTTGCTTTTAATTAAGCACTAGCATAAGAAATTCAAAGTACTAAAAAGTTTATAAAATTAAAGATTTAATCGTTGGAATTCTTTTAAAATATCTCTAGCGATTCTAGAAAGATTTATTGGGAAAAATAAAAATTTTATAAATTAATCAAGATTCTGTAAATGGGCTAAATTTTTACATAAATAAAAATAGTTTATTAGTAAGACATAAAAGGGACAATATTACTGTAAAAAATATTAGAATGAAATAAGATTGGAACAATGTGCTATGACGATAATGGAAAAATCAATGAGATAAAAGAATGGAAAGGAAGAATAAAAAGCAAACCGTATGAACGTAATAATCTTTCTCCGTGTCGCCATTGTAATCCAAGTGCAAAAAATTGCAATCTAGTATAAAATAACTCCATTAATTTGCGTAATATATAATGTTAAATAATGTGTAGTTCTAGTTGCGGGATTTTGCTCGCAGATGATCAAATATCGGTCTCGCGCGAATAGAGTAGGCGTTTTCTGTGTGAATATGTGGCCCGAGAGCGTTACTTCTGTCGAGTCTGCAGCACCGAGGGGAATATTGTCTCTGTCAGCGAATATGTTTTATAGCAACGTCGCAGCCAGGATGTGGCTATAGGCGGTAACATCGAGATGGATCGAGAAGAGAAAGAAAGACAAGGAGCAAAAGAGGGAGACATATACTAAGTGGGTATTGGATTTGTAATAGGGGTCTCACACACACACACACACACACACACACACAGTTCTGTAGGCATTCTTTCTTCGATTCCAAAATGAATCCACTCTTTTTCCACATACAAGACGATCGCATCGGCGCAACGACTATCGATTCGATTGAATGCATTATTCGCACGATAAAATAAAGAACTATCGAATTGTATCGCTCGTATCTTGATCCCTTACGTGTCGTTATCCCTCAAGGATTTTCTCCTACCGAATAAGACTGCCAAAGAAATAAAGAAAAAGTCTAACGAAGAAATGGAAAATTCAACCTATTAAATCGTCCAATTATCTACGATTTGATAGGATATCGTACGATGTATGAATGCTAAAACAAATAGAAATTTCTGTAATAAATCGAAGCGCCAGCTATTATTGATAATATACAATCGAATTCACGTAGCATGGATTGTCTATGATTTGTTTCAGGCATTTATATTCGACGGTACCGGCCGCATAGCGAACACAATTGAACTCAATTATAGCATACAGTACAGTATGTCCTGACTGTGTTCGTAAAACAGAATGGTCTCGGCTAAAACGCTATGTCAGGTATATTGAGTTGTACACAATTATGAGAGGACGTAATTTCTCCAAAACGATTAATCCTTATTGGCTGAAATGACTCCAATACATAACAACGACAATTGTTATAACAGACACAATTGATTTCTTGTCACGATATGGAAATTATTAAAAATCTATTCACTGTATTATCAAAAGTAAAATTCATAGATAAATAATATCTTTCATTCAGATTTTCACGATGATTATTTCTTTTAATCGCGTAGTCATAAGTAAGGAGAGAAGACGAGCAGTCGATTTCGCAGATAAAAGCTTTATAGCCGGACCATCGTCTCGATATTTTTCCTCGGATATCCCGAAATGAACAGCGGAAGCCATAAGGATGACTAGCCCGATTTTAACGGTAGCGAGGGGTTGCTACACCCGCAGGGAGCACCTACACACGTAGCCGCTCCAAAGACGTCCGGTATTTCGATTAGTCCGATCCTTCAACGAAGCAGACAGGATGATAGCGCGATCGCAAAAATTCTCCTCGCCCTTCCATTCCCTCCCGCCGCCCACGCCGGTATTGTCGGATCGACTTGTCGGAATTTCGCGCACGTGCCGAACGCGAAAGTCTGCCTTTCTTGTCTGGTACATACGTACGTGATCGTTGAAATTTTATTTCTTCGCGAAAAATACGCTCGACGATGTAACGCGTAAAAAAAAAAAGGTTTCCTTTCAAAAACTTCTGCGAGAGAATAAAATAAGATCGCAACAAGATCGTCGACTGTTACCGTAGAATGAAAATTACATATAAATGTCGAATAAAAATAATGATACATCAATCGTAACTTTGCGATCTTCACCATTTTTATGGGAGGGATTTTATGGGAGGAAAAATTAACTAAATGATAAAACTCTTTAAAAGCTTTGGAGTTTCAACAATACACAACTCCTAAATAATTTTTCATCAAGAAATTTCTTATCGCTTTTAAAAAGAGCAATTATGCAAATGTCGGTTGTAAATGCGGAATGAGAGCGTAGCTGAGAAGAAACAGACATAAACCGTAATTCTGCGAGCGCTAATGCAAGCATATTTTCGCGAGTCTTATGCCCCTGGCTTGATGAAATATATGAACGGTATTTCACGACGGTCGCAATACACCCTGGCACCGCGTAAAAACATCGTTGATTTACATTTACTGTTAATTTATACCATTTTGTGCGGTGATTATGAAAATGAGAAGGCTATTGCCTAACTTTCTTAATTACTTCTCTAAACTGTTGGCGAGCGTTATAAGAAAAAGCTTTTGCGATAATTTAATGTAATTACTTATGTTTTTTTTTTTCTAATAAACTCTTCCGACAAATTTTTTCGATAAGATACATTTATCAAAAGACTACTTTATGTTAAAAAATTGTATATTTCTGAATTGAAAAGATAACTGAAAAATCTTTGCAACTAGGAAATCTTTTTAGAATTTTAAAATAATATTTAAAAAGTGGTAAAAGCGATCGTCAATAAATGCCGAGCACGTAAATGTTGTTTATCGCAGAAAACATTTCTAGTTGTCTTCAGGTTTCGAATTGTTTCGAAGGGAAATAGGGATCCGCAGTGTTATACCCCATTGCTGGAGTACCGAATATACACAGCGCGTCTTGATTATGCGCAACACGTATTCTCAAACACAATCCCGCGACACTCGTAACGCAGGTGGAATTCGAGGCTTCCTCGAGGCAGATAACTGAATTAATTAAGTCTCCTGCAAATGAGGAGATACCCGTGTAACAAAGGTGAATTAACACTAATTCACATTCGCATATCCAGCACTCGTGCGCAAATATCGCGCCGGTATCAAAAAACGTTGAGAAATACTCGACGTAAAATTATGGAAGCGATATACGTATACGATGTATTTTACTTCGCGTGTAATATCTAAACAATGAAACTGAATAGAATACAAAATAAATTCAACGTAGTATAAGCGCAGATGTGAAGATGAGAAAATGTGATGTCAATGCTTTTAACATTTGCAATATCAGTAAACAGCCACACGGTTGACCGTTTAACACGAGGAAGATTTACAGGCATCTCCGATGCCATCAATAATAAAATACAGCTGCGTGCTATAGGTCTGCCGCCAACCCTGCAGACTTCGCTCTCAAATATCGAGGCAAGAAGGGTAATATATATGCCGATATATCCTGATTGGAATCTCTCTCCTTCTTCAACACCATCCACTAACACCTTTTTTCTTTTTACCCTTCACAACCCTTCCTATTTTCTCTCTCTCTCTTTCTCTTTGCTTTTTTCTCTTATTACATCTCTTTCGCGCCTCAAACTCAAATTTATTTTCTTTATCCCAAGTAAACCGCGTTTGCACGGTAACGTTACATATTCGACTTTATGAAAAATGCTTTCACGAAAAAGAGAAGAAAGAGACAAATATTTATCTCTTTGTGTACGATCATTGTATTATATCATTGTGTATCACATAAATTTGCAATATATTCAATTAAAAGATTATTTTGTAAAAATACTTTTTTCTTGTTCTTTAATTTAATAATTATAAATATAATTGTAAATTTTCTAGGAAAATTTAAGAGAATCTCTTTGTAAGAGTTTCAAAATATATAAAGCTTCAAATTTATCAAAATAGAAAACTTAACTGGCTATATATTAAACAAACTTAGCCATCGTACTATTAGGTTACGTGCTCAGAAAAGAACTGCACATCGTCGGAAACGAAGCGAGAGAAGGAAAACGAAGCAAAATGTTGGAAGAGGAAAAAGGGTTGTAACAGGAGGTGTTCGTTTACGCAGTTTCAGACCGGCATAAATCATTGGAGGGCGGAATACCACAAATATATCATGTTCAGACAGTTCAAGAATAAAATAAACAACCCCAACCCTCTTTCCTTTATCCTCCCTTGCGGCCCACCACCGAAACCTTCGTCTATGGTTATATTTCACGAGATTTCATTCCAGTACAATCTCCTACAATAAACCCGCGGTTTTCTCTAAGTCGTTGATTTACTTCGCGACTGTATAAACAGAAATATTGTTTAAGCTATCGGAGTAGATTCTATGCAATTTCTCTGACTATAATTATTAATAAAATATCAACATATCGTTTATATATAATGCTTACTTAGTTTATATAATAAACTTTTAAACAAGAAAATAGAAACATTATTTTGTTTGTTATCATTGTATCTTCAATGATATTAAAATAATTGTAAATATAATGATTATAAAATATAATTATCTAAATATTATACGTAAGCTTTTGTAAGCAAGACTATTAATCGTGAAATTTTATAATTAAAATATGTTTGATTGCATATCTAAAATGTCTGATATAATTGTGGCTTTCAATTCGTATAATATACGTTTATAAATTTGTATATACATTTAATATACATTTAATGTACAATAATATACATTTATATGTATAATAATATTCATTTAATGAACGCTTAATAATGTTCACGTTACATGTACATTCTGAAAATGAGTACGAGAGAATAGCGGTGCAAATATAAAATAATAAATTACATGCACACTTACCTGTAGACTCGGATGGCAGCCTAATTCCAACAAAGTTCGTACAACACCAGCGTGTCCTTTATTAACTGCGATATGAAGAGCTGTCTGACGTCTTTTATTTCGAGCGTTTAGATCGGCGCCGGCCCCAGCGAGGAGCGCCATAACACCTGGCTCATCTCCAAAAGCAGCATGATGTACGGCTCTATCGCCATCTTTGTCCTATTTTGCAAAAACACGATATAAGTAAATACAGTTTGATATACATCTGATATCTTCGTTTGACTAATAAAATATACTTACTTCCATTTCTACATCAGCGTTATATCGGAGAAGTATTTTAATAACTTCTAAATGGCCGTTTTGACTTGCAGCTTGCAAAGCAGTGTGACCAGCAAATACACCGTTAACATCGGCTTCTGGCCGTTTTAAGCATTCTTCGCATTTAGCGGCGTCACCATTTGCTGCAGTTTTTACCAATTCTTCATTGACGTCACCAGAGACATGTGTCTCGAATAATTTCTTTAACAATGCTGATAATCGTTCTAGAAAATAAAACAATACATTTAATATTGCAATACATATTAAATTGAAATGTATGACTTATGAAATAACTAATTAGTTTAGTATACACTTACCACCACTACTGTTTCCTGGAACACTTCCATCGCTACTAGCAACTTTTGTGACAGCTTGAGGATTATACGTCCATGATGTGCTACAGACTTCTACTTTTAAGTCTCCATCATGATATATTTGTTGTACTCTACCTATCTTTCCCAAAGTCTGAAAAAGTCATTTAAAATTAAGACAAATAAGATATAAAAATAGATAGAGTTAAACTCAAAAGTTTTATTATTCAAAAATACTTACTGGAGCCATTGCCTCAGCCCATTCGCCATGACCACGCTGGAGTAATTTAATTTTTTCTATATCATGGCAAATTTGAACCAAGTCTCCGACAGCAAATGTCTGATTATCGGAACTTGAACTAGTAACAGGAACGGGTATCTGGACTTTAGTGAGTACAGCAGGATTAAAAGTCCATCGATTACCGCTTGGATAAGAAACAACAATGTCATGATCTTCATCGATACCGACGACTGTCCCTGTAGTGCCAAGACATTCGAACATGCCATCTGTCCAGCCTCCATGGCCGTGTTGTAATGATTGTACAATTTCTAATTCCAAATCGACATTAACCTGTAGATAGAAAAAATAATTATAATTTTTTATATGTTTTGCGAGTAACAGATATATCGTAAAGAATAAACTATTCACCTGATCACCAATTTGCAGACCATGAGGTCCCGTTCGACCTGGACCTTGCTCACCCAATAATGGTAAATGATCCCTATATACCGTTTGTCCTTTTGCATCATTGACCACTTTTAAATCAGCCTAGATATAGAAATATACATTATATATTAATGTAAAGTTATTTTAATTGTAAAATAATTAATATTACAATACTAACCATTCCTTCGAAACCGACTCTATACAAATTTTTAGCACCATTATCCCAAATAACGTAAGCTGCTGAACGTGGGCTAGCTGCAGACCAGTCTTGTATTTCGTTAACTTTTCCCCGGCGACCGTTTCCACCATCCTGATCTTCCCATTGCCAGTCCACACCTCGTACAACTCTTGCACCAGGGAATATACCACGAATTGCAATCTACATTAAAATATTAATCAGCGAAACATAATATATTGAATAATTTTCAAATAATAAAACTGAGAATTGTTGTTTATACCTTTTTGCTCTTCCTACGAGGTTCTAGCAAAACTCTTTCACTTCCTGGTGTAGCAATACGGAAAAATCTGTGTCGCAAATGATGTTTATCTCCATGATAGCAGATAGAACAGAGATCGTAGTTGCCACATTCAGCGCACTTCCATCTTATTCCAAAAATAGGCTGCTGACGGCAGGTATCGCACATTGTGCCATCGTGCTTCACTCCTGTTGGTGCAGAATCCAGTATACGTAGATCAAAGGCTCCGGAACATCGATAATTAGCTGCCGTGCCATTATCCCAAACAACCACAACCTCTTCCGGCGATTCGAAATTTCTGACGGTACCCACGTGACCTTCTCCGCCATCCTTTTAAACATGACAAGAGAATAATAATTAAAATATCTTTTAGACATCTGCTGCTAATGTAGGAAGGCTTCCTAACAATATGGCTACACTTGACAGTAAGATATACACAATTAAAAATCAGGGTACTATTCCTATTATTGTACAATTATTTGCCCATTAAAAAAAAATCACATACATCTTAGATATAATATTGTGAAACCTAATAGTAATTTAAATAAGTACGAAATGCATTTATGATCCAATTAAATGCGAAATGTTACATGAAATAAACAATATTGGAATAACCTTACAACAAATTGAATTAGTCTTTTATGGGCGTAATTATTTTGGAAAAAATTTTAAATTATCGCCGCAGGATATGGGGAGTACGGGAGCATTTATTGCGAGCAATCCCACGGGAGGAGAGTGTCGTGTTGTCCCAAAAAAATCGCGTTTAATGCACTTAACCTCTCGTCCTAACCTGTTTTCCCCATTTCCATTCCGGTCCCCGTATCACTCGGGCGCCGACGCCTTCCATCATAAAACGCGTCGTACGGGTACCCGTACTCGCGCCGGCCTCCATCGCTCGTTGACAACGATCCTTTCTCGCACGAAAATCGCGGAACACGATGCCTCCACTTAGCGCGAACACCGAAAAAAAAGCCACTTTGACAATGCGTCAAAACACGCGCTGCCAACGCGCGCTCGCCTAGGAACATAACCTTTCACCCGGCGTTCGCGCGATACCGACTCGAAGCACTTTTCTAATTACGCCTCTGCGTTTTATCGCGTTTATTTTGCAGAGATATATGTATATATTTATTTACAGATACATATTTTCGCCTCCTTGTTTCTTAGACAATCCGCTTGAAACAATGCGATATATCCGTCTATATATTTTATCCTCGAATTATTCGCGTAGCCGGCTCGCCACGGGAACGTAGAGCTTGTTTCCTGACGTTGGCAATCCTAAATCCACTTGAAACGACGACTGAATGCACAGAGCTCGAACTTTTCATACAATTTTTTATTTATTAGCAATCCTAAATCCACTTCAAACGATCGAATGCACTGAGTGCTCGAAATTTTCACACGATCTTTTATTCACTGACGATTTATGCATACTTTGTTGCGCAATGTTAATGAATGAAATCGAAACAAATATATTATATTAATAGTTATTAATACGGATTATAGAAAAATACGAGTCTCGAATGGCTCGTTAAGGGAGACTGCCGCGAGAAGAATGCCCCGGGGACCGTGCTTGCAGGGCCTCGCTCGCGGGGGCCCGTAGAGGGGTAACCAACGAGGCGCACTCGGCAACCAATCGCTGAAAAATTAGGAAAAACCCCGGGCTAGGGGAGGTACGGGAAGATTCCCGTCGCGAAGAATCTGGAACTCTTCTCAGCTTACTCGAAACACGCAAAATAGAATTCAATAGAACAGAACAATGCCTACAATGTTTACATTTCTCCTTATACTTCCCGATACCTTTTTATATCGAAACACGCAAAATAGAATATTCAATAGAACAGAACAATGCCTACAATGTTTACATTTCTCCTTATACTTCCTGATATCTTTTTATATCGCCTACTAGGGTGCGAAATAAAAGTTAATAATCTCACTGCGAGC